>JBCEWC010011513.1:0-16625 GCA_038996855.1 Solanum aculeatissimum | reverse complement strand
TACCATATTCCCTGAGGGATCGACCCTAACCTCGGTTAGGTTAATTACTTGATAGTGACCACTTTACCTCAAAAAGTAGGTGTGGCTTGAGCGACATCAAGTATTTTGGCACCGCTGCGAGGGAAAATGGCTAGACTTGGTTAATTCAAGTATTGGGGGATTAATCCTTATTTTCCTAATTTTATGTTTTATTCTTTTTTTCTTTTGTGTGCAGGTATAGTGTATGCAAAACTCTCGGAGCCGAGGAAATACATTGACCATTTTTCCAGAGATCCCAAGAACACTAAGAAAAATGGCCCAGGACAATGCGAACAATGTTGTGGGTGATGTAGTAAATACAACACTTAACCGAACAATGGAGCTAACAATCCACCTCCACCACCATAGGGTCTGAGAGTCATGACTAATCAATGGAACCAATATCGGCTTGACCCTATGGCGATGGATGTTACGGGAGATATTGTGTTACCCCTACTACTGGATGACACAAAGTTTTTCATTTCTAGTGGATTGCTCTAAATGCTGCATAATCACAAGTTGTTTGCGGGCCTACCATTAGAGGATCTACATAATCATATTCACAACATTGTGTTTGTTTGTAAGAGCATGATGGGGAACCAAAATCTGTCCATGGATGCTGTTGAGCTTTATATTTTCCCACTTTCTCTTATAGGTAATGCAATGTTATGGTTATCTGAACTCCCACAAAGTTCGATCACCAGTTGGGCAGATTGGAGACAACCTTTTGAAGAGGTTCTTTCCCATCTCAAAGAAGCTAAAGTTGAAGTCTGAGATTAACAACTTCGAGTAGATACCTGGTGATTCGATCGATGTTACGTGGGAGAGGTTCACTAAGTGTTTGAGACAAGTCCCCAACCACACTATTTATGACGAAGCCCTGGTTGAGATCTTCTATAAAGCCCTTGATGAAAATGGCCAAGCAGTTGCTGATATGATTATGGAGGGCTCATTTATAGATCGCCCATTCTAGGAGGTTCCTCAGAGATTTGAAAGGGTGGTCAAGACCAACCGTGTATGAGATATAAGGGAAAAGTCGACTACGAGGAGTTCATTCTTAGTTAGTACCTTCGGTGCAAGCACAGGCTAATAAGGAAGTGATGCAATAACTTACGTGGGTAAATACTAATGTAGAGCTATTGATGAAACAGAATGTGGAACAAGTAACTGTTGTAGCTCTTCAACCTCCACGTGCACCCATGTATGAGCATTCTTATTATGAGGAGGACATGTGTTTTATGCATAATCAGATGGTGGGTTTTCGTACCAACGCCCAGGGATCCAATCCAGACTATTGGTTCCAAGGTCAAAGGAACCAAGGTTAGAACTTTAGGAGAGATGATGCCTTCAGAGATAATAACAAAGGAGGCTATAATGGTAGAAATAGAGGATCAGATAGAGATGCTGAATGGGGTCGCAGAGATGGCTTTAGAAGTAGTCCGTACATTCCACCGCACAATTGGGATTTTGGGGTTGGTTCCTCTCACGTTGAGGAGATGTTTGATCGGTTGATGAGGAAAGATGATGGACAGGATGAGACAATGAAGGGGATGAAGTCTGACATCTCCAACATTAATCAAAAGATGGAGTCACACTCTGTAGCAATTAAGTAGTTGGAGCAACAGTTCGACCAAATATTGACTCAATTAAACCAACGCCAGAAAGGTATGCTACCAAGTAATACGGTGCAAAATCTAAAAAATGAGGGGTAGTGTATGGAAATCACAACTTGCAGTGGGAAGTGAACCATTGATCCCACATTGCCATTGGATGATGGAGTTGTTCGTGATGATAGTGTTGTGAATAGGCAGACAGAGACTGGAGATGATTGTGTTGAGAATGATGAAAGCAATGTAGTGCCAAAAATAGTTGAAACGCACTCCTCCTCCTCCCCCTCCCTTCCCTCAAAGACTAAAGAAAAAAGAGGAGGAAGGTAAGTTCAAACACTTTCTTTCTATGTTGAAGCAACTCTCTATAAACATCCTGTTGATTGAGGCATTGGAGAAGATGTCTGGGTATGCGAAATTTATGAAGGATCTAAATACAAAGAAGAGTACTGTGATCCAGGAGCTCTCATAAGAGCTCCAACACTACAGTGCGATTTCAACTAGGTCCTTGGTGCAAAAACAAGAAGACCCCGGAGCATTCACCATTCCCTACACCATAGGTGATGTGGAGTTTACAAGAGCATTGTGTGATCTTGGTGCCAACATAAATTTGATGCCCCTTATGATCTTCAAGAAACTTGGTCTGGCAGCCCCTATCCCCACAAACATGAAATTGTTAATGGCTGACCACACGGTGAAAAAGCCTATGTGGATATTGTATGATGTTCTTATCAAAGTGGATAAATTCATATTCCTCTTAGACTTTGTGATCCTTGACTGTGTGGTCAACGTCGAAGTCCCAATCATCTTGGGAAGGCCTTTCTTAGCCACTGGGTGAGCCCTAGTGGACATGGAATCTGGCCACTCAAGTTCAGATTGAACAACGAAGATGTTGTCTTCAATGTCTGTTAGTCAATGAAAAGGCCAAACGAGCTAAGGATGGAAGTGTGGGTGATTGATGAAGTCTGAGTAATAAAGACATCCATGTCGTGCTGTGACAATAAATCGGGCACTTCTTGGGAGGCAACCCAAGTTATTTGATGTAATAGGGTAGTTTTATTTGATTTTTAGTTCTTAGATTGTTAGGAAGATTTTATTTTTCAGTTATTTCGTTGTAATATGTGGACTTTGGATTGGTGACATATAGCGTAACAATGTGTTTATGCAGGCTCTATAGGTGGAAGACCAAGCCTACTATTTTAGGCTGAAAAGAAGATTCCACGACTGATTATATGGGTCGTACAATATACACCCTCGTAGAACTTTCCAATAAGCAAAATTTTGTGCACTGTAGTCCACGAGCCAATGTTACAATTCGTATATTAAAATATGAGTCGTGAATAGGGCTCATGGACCCCAGGTAAGTTTTTTAGTTGTTGACTAAATGTTGAAGGTATTCTACAAAACCTTCCTACGAGTTGTGTTTCATTACACGACGCGTACAAGGGGTCATGGATTATACGTTTGAAATTGGGGTCCCAGGCTCACACGAGATGACAACTTACAAGCCTCAAAAAGTTCTATGGTCCATACTCAGGGTTTCGTGAGGCCAGGCCCAACCATTAGTTTAAAAAAACCTGACCCGATGAGTTTATATACGGGGTCAAAACTAATTTGATCCCATTTGCACACAAATTTCCCAAATTAACCCTACCCCATCCTTCCACACATTGGTCCGACCATGAACTCTGGCACCCCCACCATTTTTGGCCAATTTTATGGTGAATCACACCTAGGGTGTTCAGTCGTCTCTCTACTCTTCTCTTCGATTTCAACCAACTTGTCATCAAATTTGGTAAGTTTTTTGTTCATAAAGCCTAAAATTATCGAGTGACATGATTAACCTTGGTTGATTCTTGATATGGGTGGGTATTGTATACCGTGTGGTGGTATTAAGGTTAGTTCTAACTCCGGTGGTCACATATTTGATTTGATCTCCTAGGATAAAATTGAACCAAGTGATCGAAGAATGTTTGGGTAGCCAACCAATTTTATGTTTGAATGATATGTATGCTATCAAAATGAATCGAATCAATTGAAACATGTCATGTGGTTGTTTGAAATTTTTGATGTTGCTAAAATCTTTGAACTAGGGTCGGACCGTTAGGATTGTATGCTAAATCGCTTTCGATGGAGTTATTTTGAATATAATGCATATGGGGGTTGGGTATTGTGTGCTAAATCAAGTGGGGTGTATGCACGTGTTGCTTCGATACTGTTTAAATAAGTGTAAAGTGGTCATTTGGAACTCGTGTGACAAACTTGGAAATTTTGGAATCTTGAAGTTCATCTCATGATGGCTTTCTACGGGCCATGGATTAATCTACGAGTCGTATTTATCCCTCATAGGGAATTCCAGAAACCAAACGTTTCTAGGATATAATCAGATGAGACCTTCTACGAGTCATAGTTTATTCCATGAGTGTTAGATGGGTCCCGTAGAGTTCTGCCTGTTTGAAACCTAACTTGGAATCCCATCTATGACAGTCTATAACTAACAGAGTCTTCCACAAATTATACCTAGCCTCATAGATATAATTCCAGTAACTCAAATTTTTGAACACTGAATCCACAGAGCCCTTTACGACTCGTAGATCACTCTATGATTCATAAAAATGCACTCGTAGACCCTTATTTGCCTAGTCCTGTTCTAATTTTTGTTTTTAATTTTTAATGCATTGGACTAATAGGTATGTTGACTGTGTGCCTTATAGGTACTATAGCGCCCCGACAGAGAAAGGATGAAATTAACGCCATAAGGGACCGTTTGAGAGACAAGCCTATAGATTCAGAGACTCCCAATACAAGTAGCTCAGTCGAGGAGCTTGACGTCAAGCCTGATTAAGACGTCGAGAGACGACAGACTTGGGCCACCCCCTGATAGGCCCAGTCCTAGGCCATAGTGGTCCAACCTCCCTAGTCTAATGAGGGAGGTGAGTAGGCCAGCAATAGTATCCAGATGACCTCCTTAGAGAGGGTTTCCAGTTTAGAATCTAAGGAGGGATCATACCGTGCCTCTTCTTCAGCCCCTCCGACACCAACCTCACCACCAGACACATAAGATAGCATATGGTGCATGGAGGGCATCCGAGAAATATTTACGGAGGATATTTAGAGGAATAAGCAGGGCCAGCGTGCTCGTTCTATATTCGAGGAGCCATGAGTCATCACCACAGGACTCAATAGTGTCCCGGGGCTCGAGGACACCATTGTACAGTATAGGCTCAAGTGGCTGGCAGAGCCCTCCGAGAAGTACTCACCAGTTATGATACGTGAGTTCTTCTTTGCCAACACAACCACTATTCTCAGCACTCTTCCCAAGGGGAAGAAATCTCTTTCCCAGCCCAAACTAACAGATGTTATGGTAAGAGAACAATGGGTGGACATCTCCGAGGATACCATCTATCAGATGCTTTTTAAACCCAAGTACATAACCCCGAGATCTACACTAGAGTTTAACAAGATAGTGGGGCAGACTCATGACTTGGGTGTGATGAGGGACCCAAACGATAGAGCTTTATAAATGAGATGGGTCACTAAAAATAACACATTAGAGGGGCTTGACCCCAAATGGATCACCATGTCAGCGGAGCTAATGGTAAAGGTTTCCCTCAGCTTCCCCACCAAGTTTTGGTGGGTGGTCGTTTATTCACAGATTCGGCCAAATTTAGCTGATAACACTTTGATATCGGACCATGCTATATTGGTAGCTAGCATCTTGGCTGGTTATGACATTGATTGGGCTGCACTGATTTCAGAGCAGATTTATGAGGCAGCCCTGAAGAGGTCCACGTCTATCCCTTTCCCTTGCCTTATCTAGCGATTATGTCTAGCAACAGGGGTAGAGATCCTTCACAACATTGATGTGAAGATGGGGGTTCAAAGGACATTAGATGCCAGTCTGATCAAGGTTGATGATAATCTAGTTGCACTCCGGCGGGCACCATGAACACCACCACCTATGCTTGAGATGTTTGCCCTAATACCACCACATAAGCTTCCCATCACTGTTGCTGCTGCACCGACCAACGAAGGCCCCTCATAGACTGAGATAGATGTGGAGAGGAGGCCCACTACTGATATTTCTTCCCCAACAACCACAACACCTACTCCAGCACCCGCAGGCATAACTTTCATGTCTATGGCATCATTTTAGTCCTTACCGCAACAACAAACTCGTACTAAGTCACAGATGGCTCATTTGTTACAACAGTTGAGGCCCTGGGTCCTCTAAGTTATTTTTGAGGCTAAGAGTCATATGCAGGCATACAAAAATATTGTTATCTAGGAGAGACTTACTCCCGTGGATATCCACATAGACGTTTTCAAGAGATAGGTCCAGTAAAGCCTCAACACTACGAGGCTCATTGATTTGACGACCATCCAGTAGAAGCTTCAGTAGCTCTTGGACCATATGAGTGTGCACTGACTGCCCTAGTTGATATCCCACCAGCTGTTCCAGTTGAGACAGTGGTCTACTTGTTCGCTCTAGAGGAGCTACCACTACCTTCCCTTGGGAAGAGGCCCCGCATGGATGATGCTGATATTGTGTATTTTGAGACGGGGCTGATAGAGGAGCAAAAGCTAGAGCTTACCCTTGTTAGATCGAGGTAGGATGAGGAGTTACGTCTAGCTCATAAGATTAAGAGAGCGATGGGTACTAAACCCTCAGGAAATGCTCCTACAGGTGAGGAGTCCACCAGGTATGTAGAGGGTGGATAGTCGCAGACCGAGTGAGGCGCTTAGGAGCCTAGGTATGTTCTTTTGACCCTGGTTCTTTATTTTGATATTTTGTGCGCATTGGGTACAATCCATAACTTTTTCGATGGAGAGTGGATAGTTATAGGCCTTAGTGAAGTCTGAGTAGCCTTGGCCTATAACTATCCCAAATTTTTATCCAAAAGGGTTTTCTTGTCTGTGTTTTTTTTCTTTGCGAATATTTATTTTTCTATTGAATTGGCTTATTTAGGATGTTTAGGTAGTATTAGTAGCATACATCGCATATATCTATGGTATAGTAGTGTTTTGTTGAAAATCGATACCCACCAAATTTTGTGATTAGTTAGTTTGGATAACAACCTTACATGATTAGTTGTTTGACAATACTTGTTCTGATAAGTTAGGCTATATTGTGATACTAAGAAGGATCTGATAGTCTGTGTTAACATGTAAGAAGTGTTGTGTGTGTGAGATTAATTGCATGATTCAATACTGTATTTCAATTTAGAACTTGCCTTGTTACTCTGACTTATACTGTAAATAAGTGAGTTAGGAAAGGATCTTAGACCATTGTTCTTAACAAGTCCACTTAGCCTGAAATAACCGACAAAAATGTGCTATATATCCCTTGATTCCTGTGTTTGAGCCTAAAATTGACCTCTTTTTTTTATAAATACCCAAGTAACACTGCCTTGATAAATGATAAGTCCAAAACTTGGCCCTTGTCCATCCTTGAATATTGTGCACCTCGATTGAGGCCAAAAGCCTAAGTTGAGGGTGGCTACCTAAAAGTGATCCTGGTTCTGAGGATGGATATTGAGCACCTTAATTCAAGCCAAAAACCTAAGTTGAGGTTAGTGTGGAGGAACTCATAAAAGAAGGGAGAAACTAGTGATACAGAAAATATTTGAAAAGGGTGTAAAAGAAAAAAAAAGAGAAGGGCCTAATCAGTGTGCGAGATAGAAAAAGATCATGAAGAATAAAGGCACTATGTAACTTTGAGTCCAAAACACCCTAAAAGATTCAGAATGGGAGAAAAAGAGGGAATAAAAGAAAATATGGGTTTATAGGGAAAAAGTGTAGAAAAATGTAGTGTCAAGGAGGGTCATTAGTCACTATGTCTATAAAGCGTCATACCAAAGCTCCCCTGAGTATACGTTACAAGCCTAGAAAGTCCTAAAGTAATCCTAGTCCAACTAGTTGAGGGTGTCAGTCGTGAGTAATAGCGGCAAGCCTATGGTGTTGGTCATAATATTTGAATATCGTTTGTGAGAGTGAGTGTTATAGTATCGTCCCTAGTACTAAATTTGAAAATATCATTCTGAGTGAGGAATGAGACTTCTTTTTTTGGGAGCACTTGCATTGTATTGTTAATGTTTGGCTAAGTCAGTGAGTGTTGCTTGTTTATGGTTGCATAGCTTATCATAGTTGCACTATTGGATCTATTAATCTGCATTGGTTTGCTGGATACATATCTAAAGTGAATTTGAAAAGAGGTGTGGGTATATGTGTTAGATTTTGATAAAGTTTGTGCCATTGGGATGAAGTATGTGTGTCTCTGTACTGCTTATCTATATTGAGTCTGTCGCTTAAGGACAATCAATAATTTTAAGTTGAGGGTGTTGATGTGTTACCGAAATGCAACACTTTTGATGCTTAAAACTTGGAATTTTGTGTGTTCTCAAAGCGATGTTAGTAGGTTTGATTGTGTTTTGTATTTGTTTAGTAGAATTTCAGAGTTGACATGATTTTTAGAAAAAGTGAGTTGAAAGAGCAGAATCTTAGGATCCATGGAACCCTTTATCGGTCGCAGAAAGGTTTACGAGCTGTAGAAGGTGTCTCGTGTCAATTTTTAGTGAAGGGTGAATTTCTAAAATATACTCTATGAGAGAAGTAGACGAGTCATAGATTGATCCAAGAGTCGTAGAGTATGTTCGTGCTCTGAGGATCAGAAAGTGGAGAAGTTTTGAAAAGTCATCAGATGAAACCTCTTATGGGCCGTAGAATCTTACACAACCCGTGGAATGGTCTCATGGAAGTAGTCTCCAGATTTCAGTTTCAATCCATGAAACCTCAATGTATGGGTCGTAGAGTAAAGCACGAGTCGTGAACCCGTTTGTAGATGGTGCCCACACAGTTTTCCACTTCCATTTTGGTTTTGTATTTTACACATTATAAATAGGTTTTTAGGTTATTTTTCATTAAGTTTTCAGCAGTCAGGAAGTTTGAACAAGGTTTTAGAAGATACACTTAGGATTTAGCATATTTTGAGAGGAAAAATATTAGAATGTGTTCTTTATTCAACGTTGTGATTCGAATTGATGAGTTAGATTTCGTATTCTTAATTCATCTATGTAAGTTCTCAATTATGTTATTCTACTTCATTATTTCTGCATTTAGACTGATCATGCATAGCTAAATCCACAACTAGAGTTGTGGGAACCATGAAGAACTAATAAGGTAAAATTGGATATTGTGTAATTCTTGGAAGGTGTGTTAGGTTGTAATTAATCCTCTTCACTTTAACTGTTTTTTAATAGTGGCCTACGATAGAACCCTTCTAGTGTTACTTGCCAGATCAAGGAAGTAATGAATAGAAAAAGGGGTAATTAAAAGGATTTGGTTGATATATTCTCGTCTAATCAACTAAACTGAATCAAGAGAGATTGTACTAGGATAAAAGTAAGGGTTAGTAATGTCACATTACGGAGACGAATCAAGTTCCAGGATTAAATTTATCTATTCGCTAGATCAAAGGTTTAGGTAAACCTAACTTATTGTCCTACACCTACATACTGGTAAAGGCTGTATTTATCCGATAATACCAAGTTAGGGATTCATGGGGAACACATCACCCTAGTTAGCTCTTCTACTGATTTCTCATCACCTGTATTCATTTAGTTTAGTTATTTTACTTTGCAAACTCCACCACCCTTTCTGGGAGATAAGTAGGTTAATAATTCCCAACTTACATTAAATTAACTCTTGAGTCTACCATATTCCCTGAGGGATCGACCCTACCCTCAGTTAGGTTAATTACTTGACAACGACCATTTTACGTCAAAAAGAAGGTGTGGCTTGAGCGACATCATTAGTCCAAAAGATATAACTTAAAATTCAAAGAGAGAATATTGAGTTATAAAAGTTGTCTTCAAAATATCACACTCCCTTACACTCAATTGGTGGTAACCCAATTGAAAATTGATAGTAATACCCTAAAAATTAGAAGGATGAAATAAAACAAAAGTATAGGAAATTTGTTGGTGCAGTGCTCCATGAGTAATGTTCACAACCCCTGAAGCATTACACAACGTGTAGAAGGGTCCGTGGAGAGCATCAGGACTTAAGAAAGATTCCAAGTCAAAGTCCACGAAAGGGTCTACGACCCATAGTCTTTTTCATGGACTATTAAAGGATTTTGAACTTGACATTTCTAGTGACTCAGAAATCTCCCTTTTTATGAGACCATATACAACACGTAGTGTTGTTGACAAATTGTAAAGTCTTCTATAGTCCCAATCCCTTCAGTGCCAAAAAATTTGAACTTACACGGACCTTCAGGCTCCTTTCTCAGCCTCATCCCCACAGACCATTATATGGCCTGTGGTACTTGTACGACCTATATAGGGGTCTATAAAGTGTCTTTCATCAATTATTTTTCTAGATTCAATTTGGTCCTTTTCCATTCATTTAATATCAATACTAGACCAACATGAAGTAGTATAAGATATAATGAAAGAAACATATATAAAACTTGAGGTCAATACATTCTTAAATCATAATAAGTAAGAAAGTAAGTCGTGTTCATATGTGGGATATTAACCTTAATCGATAATAAAATCATATGAGCTATAACATGGAATCCAATGTAACCCTACATTGAGAAAGGGGAGGCTACAAAGGTAGACTCCGTCATGGTACTTTCATTAATTCATTCATTGAACTATTTATGGATCCAATATCTAGGCCTGTAAGGCAACTTATGGTGGCACATAGTTTTAGGCATAAAATTGCTACCAGGATTCTCTTGGAAGGATAACCTTAACGGCTTTGGATCGAACCCCATGTCAAGCCTTCTTGGTGTTAAGTCAAATCTCATAAAATAATGAAGTAATCAATCAATCATAACCTTTGAAATTCATTTGATCATCATTGCTGTATAGCCTAGCTCATTAACCTTGGTGATTCATTAATGTGAGGATGATCCTTATCACATATAGAATCCATGATTAGGTAAAAAAATCTTTCACCAACTTCCATTCATTCTTCCTTCAAGGGACTTCATAAAATATAATTGAATAACTTTCATAGACTTTTGAAGAAACCCTTATCATTCATGATCATGATTTATTAAAAACTAGGGCCAATATATGGATTCAATGTCAAATCAAACACATAATCATGCAATTCATTGATATCATGTATACTTACAATGAAAATCATTAATTAAAATTATAACTAAAGTAATCCACCATGAGTTTCATAAACCCTAGATAGCTTGATAGAGTATCTCTTTGTAAATCCCCAATTTCTTGTATTTAAATAGTAATACATGCACAATTGAGTATATAAACCTTGATTTAAACATAATTCATGCAATTCAGGAAGAATCAAATAATTTTTATGAAAACCATACTTGAATTTACTAGGAAAAGTAGAGGATATTTGGGATCCTTGGGTGAAAGTACCCTAAGGATGAAAGCTCACATACCTTGGTGTAGAAACTAGTAAAATTTGGAAAGATTGCCTTGAAATTTAGGAAAAAATCACTTCTTGTTAGTAAAACCCTTGTTTTGAAGATGAGAGGACCTTAGGAGAAATTTTGTGAGAAGACTTGTGATTTTTGAGAGTTGGGTATGAGTAATAGCATTATGAGGACTTATCCAAATGCATAAATACTAATTGGGGAAATGATCTAAATGCCCTTCATTAAGATCAACCTTACCTGGACTGACCCCTTTACGGAAGACCCACAATAATCCGTGAAGGGCACCACGACCCGTGGTAGGGGTCGTGGTGAGGAGGGATCATTTGGACTTGGAGGGGATTCCTATACGTGATCCACAATGAATTGTGGTGGGGACCATGACTTGTGGTGATTTTCGTGGTCATCCCCTAGCTCTAAACTATCTGGGGCCTTCCACCATGAGGGTCTTCCACGACCTGTGGTGGGTCTCTTGGTGGAAGCCTTGTACCGGTTTTGGAAAAATCCCCTTTTTGGCTTTGGTTTTTGACTTTTCAACTTACGGGGCCTTACACGAATCGAACCCCACCTTGAAGCCCTCTCGGTGCTAAGTCAAATCCTAATGGAATAGTTATCACAACTTGACAAGTAAATCATGGAAAAGGAAATGTCTAATTATCAATTTAAAAATTACCAATCATCATTATAGAGTAGTTCATTAAATATTTCATTTGATCGATGTGAGAATTGTACATACCAACATCTTGAATTCGTGAGTAGGTGGATAAAATTTTGAAACTTTTATTCAATCAATGTGAGGATTATGCTTATCATACCTTGAATATGTGAATACTTCTCATAGTCATTCATTCATTCTTAAGGTACTTTAATAGATCATAATTGAATATTTTCATAAAAGTTGCACAAAGCCTTATAAATTCATAGTGAAAACTAGAGTAACTTGAATGGATTCATATTAAATAAACTATAAATTATATAATTTGATAAAATTATGCATACTCATGAGAAATAATATCAAGCAAAATCATAACTCAAAGAACCCATAATGAATTGCATAAATCCGTAATAACATTGAGTAGAATTTGAATGTGAACCTTTGAATTTATGTAATTAAAGTTTGTTCTTTCATATTTGAATCAATAATAATGATTAACAACAAAATTAAACAAAACTAACGTTGGATCATGCAAACTGTAAATCTTTATATTGAAAATTCATGAAAAATGATGATGTTTCTTTGGGCTTCATGGGTTAAAGAGAACCATGAATAGATAACCATGTACCTAGAGTGAAATCCTCAATTAAAATCTAAAATTGAAAACTGAAATTGAAGAACCCTAGGAATGAACCTTGATCTTGCCTTGGGAGAAACTTTGAGAGAGAGAAATTTCTTAATTAGGGTAAGGATTGAGTGAATAAGATATTAGGTTAATAGAATCCCCCAATTTTCATTTAATATAATCCAAAATGACGTATTATAAGAGTTAAAATGATGAAGAATGACTAAAACATCCTTAAGAAATAACTATTATCAGTGACCACGAGGGCCAAATACAGTCTGTGGTTCAATCTACAAACTGTAGAATCCTGTCGATAGAAGCTTGCCTAAATTTTCTAATCTCAAGATCTCGAACCATGAACTCAATCTACGAACCATAAAACAATCTACATATCATCCTGTATCTCCATACAAAAAGCCCTGTAACTATCCAAACCTGACCTTCGATCCATGAACCAAAACTATGGACCGTAAACAAAACTGCAATGGGTAAAACCTCTTCACGAAACTATCCTAAATTTTAAAATATTTTTAAGTATTGTTGGTGTTCTATGAACTACTTTTACAACCCATAGACTCAGTCATAATCCATAAACTTTGTCCATCCCGTTGGACCCTAAAATTAAGTCTCAATATGTTAACCATGAGGGTCATCTATGATCCATAAATCTTTCCACGAGCCGTAGAATCCTTTCATATAATTAGACTTTTTTTAAAAAAATTCCAAACTCTCCGGCCTCATCTACGATCCCCATCTGTAACCCATAAATGCAATTATGACATGTAGATTTGGCTCATAGATCTAGCACTAGAATCAATCTTTCTATATTTTCTCCTTATTCAAACTTTTCAATTTCTGGGGTATTACATGAATCTTTTCCTTAAATCTAGAATTGAAAGCTTGAATAGGAGAACTCTAGAATTGGAGCTAGACCTTACCTTGGTAGAAGAATCTAGGGAATGAATTTTATAATTGAGGTGTGAGTTAAGTGAATGAGAGGGCTAATAGGAACCCTTAAATTTTATTTAAAATAATCTAAAATGACATAGTATAGAAGCTAAAAGGATGGACAAAGACTGAATTACCCTTGAAATTTAATTGCAGGACAGGAACCACAAGAACCATCTATGGTTCATAGTTTCTTTTACTGACCATGTATGCTCGACGATAGAAATTAGGCTAAATTTTTTAGTCTCAGTATCTCAATCCACAAAACTTACCGTACGACCAGTAGACATTTCTACAATCCATCAACACCATCCGTGGAATTCAAGTACTAAATATCTAAGCCTTTGAATCTCAATCTATGACCTGTATTGTCTTCCACAACTCGTAGACACCATTCGTGAATCAAAAGTACTACAAGTCTAAATCTCTGAATCTTAACCACGAACCTCTGACTACAACCCATAAAAGAAATAACAAGCTATAAATACCTTTCATCTTGTCTGGGGTCAATTTTCCAAGTCTTAAAATCTTATCTATTGGTGTCATCTATGGCCCATGGAATAGACTATGAGCCATAAATTCGTCCATTGATCTTGACTTAAATTACAAAATTCTCCTAATGTTTAGGTCCTATCTATGATCTCCATATGTGGTCCGCAAAAGCATCTATAACTCATAAATGGGTCTTGTAGATCCAATACTAGATTAGTTTCTACACTTTTTTATTTTTGACTCTTCCAGCTTCTAGAGTTTTATAGGATGAAAACCTTATCAAGGAGATCTTTCAATTGCTCCTTTAAATCTTTCAAGTTGGTAAAATCCATTCTATATGATGGAGTAAATATGAATCGAGTATCAAAAAGGAAATCTATCTCAAAGTATATTTCCCCATCCGGAGAAACTCCAAGAAGATCATTGGAGAAGACTCTAGGAACTCATTCACAACTAGAATTATTCGAAGAGATGGTATCTCATTATCGGAATCTTTAACTCACACTATGTGATAGATAAATCACTTCAAAGTTGACTTTTTGACCTTAATGTATGAGATGAAATGATCCTTAGGCACTGTTGGACTGCCTTTTTACTCTAAGATTGGCACCTTTGGAAATAAAACTTGATTATTGAAGTTCTATAATCAATTAAGGCACAACAAAAATAAAGTCAATCCATGCCTTGAATAACACCATACTCCGGCAAATCTAACTCAACTAAGTCAGTTATGAGGTATGTACGATAAATTGAGATGGTGCAATTGGAAAAAATTCCAAACTTCTTGGCTATATAAGGTATTAAAAAGGACAAATTTACACTTGTATCAAGTAATGCATATACATCAAGAGAATTTTTTTTAAACATACTAGTGATGGAGTCTGGTGAGTTCTCCTAACCTGAGTGACAAAACATAAGATATCGATAGTTTGAGCATCTACCTATCCATAAAGTAGTAGCCATTTCGATAATACTACCTGATAGAGCTGCTGATGAAGTCTGGGCCTTATTTTCCCTATTACTTTGTTTCCACATCAGATAGTCTCTCAGAAAGTGACCTTGCTACCCATACTCGTAGCAACCATTAGTGTCATCACAACACTTTCTTAGATTGAGCCCACCACACTTACCATTGGTGGGTTTTTGGAAGATTTTTGTGCCACACTACCTTATAACTGAGCAAAGCCCTAAAATTCTAATCACCTGGTAGTTTTAATCTTTAAGATATTGGATGATGGTGCACTTCTTGATTGTGGTACATTTTCAAATGATTTCTTCTGGAAGAAAGACTTGTTACCATTACCATTCCTTTACTGACTAGGTTCATGTCCTACCAAATTTGCCTTGTTGTTTTGATGTTCTTTTCTATCCCTCTTCTTGTCTTCCACAACCTATTATGCATACACCATAATACTAGAGATGTCCATGTTGAAAATCAAAAGTATATTATTACACCCATTCTTCACATGTTTTCCCGAATCAGCGATAACTTTCTCATCCTTAACCTCATGTTTGGAATCATATATAGAGTATATCTAGACAACTAGATAAATTTGAAATACACTCCTTCATAATTAACCTTCATGCTTAAGGTTCACAAACTCTTCTGTATTTACCTCTTTTATCTCTTGGGAAAAGAAGTGGTTCAAAAATGCTACCTTGAATACATTCTATGCAACCGGTTCAACATACTCACTATAACTCTCCTCCTACTAATTGTAATAGATATTTATTACATCCTTGAGTTGATAAGCAACAAGTTCAAATCCTTTAGTTATGAAAGCATGCATCTCCTTAAGTATCTTCCATACCTCATTAATGAAGTTATGAGGATCCTCTTCTACCTTGAAACCTATGTACACTGGTGGATTCATTCTTAAAAAATCCCTGATCCTTGTCATAGTTGATGACTTTTAGGGGTTGAAGTTAGTGATTGTGATATCCTGATGGTCCGACTAAGTTTCCATAAACTAAGTGAGCATCTAAATAGTTCCCCTAAATTCTTCTTCTGAAGTGTGGTGAGACTGAGGAGTAGATGTCAATGGAGCCCTTACAATGCTTGCATGAACTTTTTAAGCTCTAGAACTAGTGCTCTTATTTATAAGGTGATTCCTGTTCTTGGTCTACATCCTTGAGTGAGGAGGTATAGTTCTCGCATTGGTCTTAGTGGAAATCTCAGTGCTAGCGATACTCCTCTGATTGACGATATTCTTTAGAGGCATGATATGAAAATGCATGAACACACGAGTTAGAAGAAAATTTTATAGAGTTTTAACTCTATAACATGAACTAGATATAAAATAAGTGTGTTACTTTCTAATGTTCTATAACCTCCCTTTTATAGATGTGGTGTGATTAACAGTAACAAGAATGACTCTAGCAAATACAACTTCATAGACATCCTAGAACTCTTGAACTCTGTGCTATGATACAATGCTTTTCACTCTATGAGTCTACACCCCAAGTATGACCAACTCTTGAAAATCATTGCTAGTCCCAAGTGCACTCTTGGCCCAATTGACTATTAAGTAGAATGCTAAACATAGACATGAAAGTTTCACTAAATGAGCAGTTAGATCATTTAAAGAATAACTTATACAACTGTGAGAAAATACTCAATGATATAAATAATAAAATATTTGAAAATTTTCAAAACTTAATGACTAATATGAGTCACTATGTTGTCTATGATGCCTCTACTTATTGAAGAAAGGTGTTAAAACAAGACCCATGAATACCTCAAAATAAACTAACTATTAATGTGTCACGACCCGGATAAGGGGCCTAGATGTGACATGGTGAAAGAGGACCCGAAGACCCTCGATCAAACCATCATAGCATCATTACACTCATCAT
>JBCEWC010011512.1:0-16627 GCA_038996855.1 Solanum aculeatissimum | reverse complement strand
TTCTACACTAAATGTAGATCATCCAGGATAATGTTATACAATATTCTACACTAAATGTAGATCATGCAGGATATCCTTTTATCTTTCCATTATGCTAACAATTTTTTCCTTTTGACTGGCTGATATTACAAATTTTGATTAATATTAGGCCTGTAGAGAATATTTGAAATTATTTTTGTAAAGGAATTTATTTTGACTCCAATGTTCCCTTTTCTTTTTGCAGGAATGTAGTCACCATTCTTGATTTTGACTTTCTTATTTTTCATATAAATGAACTCTTTAACAAGATTTATGTCATGTAATATGTCATGCGATTTGTATAATCACGGTCAATCATCTAAAAATCACATTTCTTGGTTGAGAAGTATGTTGCCACAAATACTTCTTCATTGGCATCTGTTTCATTTTGTTAAGATCTACTTTTGCAAATCACAGCTTTATGATCAAAGCTGGTTGCAGCGCATTTGACTTTTTCCAACATTTAGGATGGCTTTTTTCTTGCCACAGTTCTAACAAGGTGGGTAATTTTTCATCTATTACCCGTTCTTTGAGTCTTGCAGTTGGTTGCCAAAGCTTCTTCAACCATACCATCTTGCCTTATAAGCCTCCTTGGCTTGTGCCTGCAATATATTTAGCAATTCTGCTAAGGTAATCTTGGATAGATCTTTTGTGTTTTCGAAGGTAGTTATGGATAATTTGTATCTTTTCGACACTATAACAAGATTTTTTTATTAATTCTCAAATCTTTAAATTTAGTGCTCACTTTGTTAACACAATAACTCGGGTCTGAGTACTCTTTGACAGTATCAAATTCCTTATCTTTTACAATTCAAATTTCCTTGTAATTTCAATACCTTCATGCCTCGTATTCTTTCATCACCCGTGTATTCTTCTTTAGATAATCTCAACTTTCTTTTGTTGATTTGAGAGCCATAACTTTCATGGAAATTGTTGCAGACACACCAAGTTGTTTTCGCATTTAATTTATGATTTTCTTTTCCTTTTGGCTTTTGATCTTGGCAACCATGGCATTATTGGACACGGTCTCCCAAAGATCTAAAGCCTCAAGATAAGTTTCCATTCTTATTATCCAAAGTTGGTAATTTCACCATCAAAGACAAAGGAGCTGGTTTGGAAAAACTATTTTCAGAATCCATCTCCACTTGCAAGTCCCTCAAGAAAATGGCTATAGATACCAATTGTTGGCTTTCAACAAAGGAATTAGGGAAATAATAGAGAAACATACTGCTGTCAAAGGAAATTATTCTATTAATAACTCTAAGTCATCCATTTATAACTTTAATTCTAACTAAAAAAAATAGAAATATACTCTCCAAACTTATCTACAAGTTCAAATAACAAAGAAAGAAGAAATTAACTCCAAAATTCAAGCCACAAGCTCTAACACAGATAATTTAAAATTCTAAAAGTTAGCTATTGATAAACAGAATTTCTGCAAAAGAAATCTTTTAGAGACAATGCAACTAGCTGTTTTATTTCTGCAATATCCTGATTTGAAATGAAGAAACATTTAGTTTCTGCAGATTGGTTACAATGTTAAACTAGTTGCAGTTTGTTCCATTTGAAATCAATTGATGTGATGCACCTTCTATTGATTCGAAGTTGGTAAAAGTCAAGGTCATTGTGGAGTAAGAATTTGATTTAATTAAATCTAATAATCAAACCACAAAAAGATTGCCTCCATATGCATAATTTTGTAACCAATTGTAGTTCTTTTGGAGGTGAAAAGGACTGATCTAATTAAGGTCATTAAGTTATAATATCATTTCTTCATTGTTCGCTGGGATTAAGAATGATTTTCATGTGCCTTGTGATGGAAATTGCATGAGAAAGTTATGTGATTACTATATAAGAGAACATATTTGCTTTTCTTTTGACAAGTAAAGAGACATTATGGACACAACTACTATCATCTGATGTGCAATGTCTCTGTGTTCTGAGTCCATAGTAGTTTCCGTTTTATGGCCAGACTCTTTCTGAGCTTTTTGAATGTGTTTGGTGGGTAAGCTTAAGTTGTGTGGACTTTTTACTTTTGATGCTGCACCCGTGTCGGATTCTTCGACAATACTCTACTTTTGGAGAATCCAACACACCCATTGACATTTTTGAAGAGTCCAAGCTACATAGTGGGTAAGTGACCGAAAATGGGGATTTCTGCTTCCAAAATCTACATAATGAGATTAAAGGTCTGACGATTGAGCTTATCAGTGTAAGTTAAAGGTCTGTTGTGTATTCATCAAACAGAAGTAAAAGGTCTGGTGTGTGTGGAAATAATTGGTCCACTTTCAAGAGAAAGCGATTCATTTTCTCATTGTACAGTCCAGGGCAGAGACAAGACTTATACTTTTTTTGTCTTTCTCTGCTGGATACATTTGGTTAAGGTTTATTTTGATGCAGGTTGAACCCATACGCAACTTCTTTGCAGCTCTTTTTCTTGCCAGTATTGGGATGCTTATCCATGTTCATTTCCTCTGGAACCATGTTGATATCCTACTCGCATCAGTGATATTAGTGGTCATTGTTAAAACTGCTGTGACTTCTGCAGTTGTTAAGGCATTTGGCTACAACAACAAAACTTCACTGCTAGTATGACTCCATTTCTATGTTGAGTTTTAACTTTTTGTTGTATAAGTAACTAACTTTTGTTGACAAATGGAGATTGACATTTTGCAGGTTGGAATGTCTTTAGCACAAATAGGAGAATTTGCTTTTGTGTTGCTCAGTCGTGCTTCTAATCTTCATCTAGTTGAGGTAATTGATACTACTGTTCTCTATGTGACAGGATTTTCTAGTTGTTATCCAACTTTAAAAAGAGCCTAATAAGATAAAAAGAGAACTCACACTGCATTAAATCCTTTCGGCCTGCCATTATTTTCCAAATAAATCTCTTTCCCAGATTTCTATCCGACAGGAATTCATTAGATTGATGGATGAATGTACAATTACAACTTTCAGGGTAAATTGTACCTGCTGCTTCTAGGGACAACAGCTCTCAGTCTGGTATGAGCTGTTAGCTTTCTTTTTTTATCTCCTTAAGGGTCTCAGTTCTGAATGATGCTGCAGATCTTATCCATGTTAGAGTAATATCATTATCTTTGACTATTAGGACCCATAACACATGTCTTCTCTTTTCTTTCTCTTATTAACTTCTGTGTTCGGGGATTGAGTTACTTGTCATTAGTGAAGGCTTATTCTCAGTCTCTCATTACTAATTACATAGAGATAATGCTTATACATCTGAGGTGTATTTAGCTAGGGGAAATTTACACTTTGGAAGGATACTCATGCGTCCTTACTTCAGCAAAAAAGAAAAAAAGATACTCATGCGTCCTTTTCTAGCATTTTACATTAACTTGGGAGCGATTTGGACAACATTTTTGAAAAAAGGTTTAAAAAGAAACGTTTAAGTTGAAAATGTGTTTGAATGGTTTTAAGTTTCTAAAGGATTTTTGAGCGGACAGATTCGTGTGAAAAACAGCTGGTAGCACTTTAAATTCAAAAGAATTTTTTTCCAGATTTTTGCAGAAACATATTTTTGGAAAATGTAGTTTTCCAAAATATAACTTCGGTTTTTGCAAGAAATCTGCAGAAACACACTTCCCATAATAGTGTTTTGTGTGCCAGTGGAAGCATATGTGGGCAAGAGATGGATCAAAATAGAAGTGCCATCTTAAATGAAAGCATCTTCATGATTGAATATGATGAATAAATCCTTTTCTATTCACAGTCAGTCCTTAGTTCTGTTTTTCTAGCTGAATTATGAGAAATCTTTTGGCAGGTAACCACGCCATTGCTTTTCAAGCTTATACCTGCTGTAGTTCACCTTGGTGTGCTGCTTAGGTGGTTCCCACCTGATAGTCCAAGTGAGGTAATTACTCCGTTGGTGGTCATACCACAAGGACAAAGATACGCCATTACCACTAGTTTAGGCTCATGAGTATCTTGTTTTACTAAATTTTCTCTTGGACTTGTACCTTGCAGTTTGGATTCAAAAGTGACAACTTTCGAACTGATAGTGCTAAACAAAGGATTGCACTGATATCCAAGGATCTGATTCATGAAGGTTAAATTTGTGAGGAAGGTCTAGATGACCTACTTTACTTGGAGATGTATCCTAGTTCACAGCCTGAGTGGTGCTACAAAGGTTGTGGACTCGGCTAATTCTTGCCGCCTCATGTGAGGGACTTCATATTTTTCTTGTTATATATATCTTGACCAAAATAGAGAAAGACAAAGCTAGACGGGCGTCCAAAGATAGGAGAGACCTGGATATAGAGGCATTCTAACTGCAGACACAGCTAACAAGTCGAAGCATCGTTCACCTCAAGTAATAGATAGTTTTCGAAGTTACTTGATTCTTTCTTATTTTTTCTTTATAAATGTAAAATAATTTTGGTTTATGATGTAATTGTAACTGCTATATGAATTGTCACTCCAATTTCATTGATGTACCACATGTAGTTTATGTAACAGTTGTTTTTATGTTATGAGGTCAACTGTATAGAAAATCTCGTATATTGATTGTTGTTCTTTACTTCTTAAATATCTTTTCCTTGGAATTTTTGACATGGCCCAAATCTTTTGAATGATCACGCCCCATCTATTTGCTTATTATGGTTCAACCAATATAAACGTCAAAAAGGGAAAATGAGAAATTAGTGAAGTTTGCTTGCTTGCCCGTTTCTATCATCTTAATCTTCCATTTGCACTGGATAGTTTGACCAGTTAGTAAATAGCTTGTATTGATGCTGTAATATTCAGATATCTGATGAAATTATATTCTTCAATACTCAAGTTTGCATGGTCAGTGCAGATCACACCAATTGTAATCTTCCATTTTCAACACTAGAGTCAAGTGCATTTACCTCGTGGTTATCTTTAGCTGACAGGGTTGTAATGGCAATATAGCAGAGCTGTATTATTGACACTCGTGAACTGTCATATGTATTTAGAGACGAGGGAGTCCGTCTTTAGATCTAGTGGCTGCACTTGCAAACAAAATTTCGCATAGAAGTCATTGCAAACTACTGTTCTCACATTTGATTAGACGCACAGATTACACAGAGGTTAAGGTCCTTGATTCTTGTATTCATTTTTTTCCCCTTTGATAGTTTAGTGTTTATCTACTAATTTACTAGAGGGTAAAATGCAGATTTCTCGTTGTTGTTTGAACTTTGTGAGTACTTAAAATTTTGGTTGTCGACTTCACGTTGTTTTCGTTCCAACATGTTTTTCATGTAATTCAAAAGAATGATGTCACCAAGCAAGTAGCCAATCTGTTTTCTAAAATTTACTGTTCTCGTGTGCTATTGACTAATTTTGTATGTATAGGTATTCAATTCAATACTTGTGAATTAAGGTTTGTGAGGCCAGTGTATATGTGGTTCTAGTTAGGTGACATATTTAAATAGTCATATTGACCGACGAAATTCTGTCGATCTCTTTTTGAAAATCCTAAACTAAGACTTTTCTTGATGTTGGAAATAAGCCTACCACAGAAATATTTTTGTTGTAATAAAAGTAATAAAAGTGGAACACAATGATACAATTAATCAACAAGAATAAGAGGAGCAATAATGACATTAAAATTTTACATTGAAAATTCTTCTGAATAAGGAAAAATCACGGGCTGTGAGGAGCAAAGTGATATCACTACAATAAGGAATTTACACTTAAAGGTCTGAGTAAAAACTTCAAAAACTACAACACACTCAAAAGAAATATCTCTCTTTTGAGTTTTTCACCTCACTATAATATTGCTTATACTCTCTATTTTTTCTCACATTCTATTTACCTTTGTAATGCCTCATTTTTCTTTTCTCTCCTTTGTTTTGGTGTGTCTGAGAATGAAGAATGGCTCTCCCTTTTATAGGAGAGGATACTTGGACTCCAAGTTCCAGAAATCATGACTTGCTTACAAGTCTAGATTTTAACTAAGCAAATTGAGACATGCCAAATACAAGAATGAAATGGATCCAACAATTCTCCCCCTCCAGTCTCATTCACTAGGAGGAGGTAACGTCAAGCTTCTAATTTGAGTGCACGATGACAAGTTCTTTGCATAGCTTGAACTTGTCCTTTGATACCATCTTGGTCAGTATATTTGAGGAGTTTTCACCAATAGAATTTTTCATAACCTACATAGATTCATCCTCTATCCTTTTTTGAATCTAGTGATATCTCACATCGATATGCTTTGTCCTTGCATGATACCCGGTGTTTTTGCTCAAGTCTATTGCACTTTGATTGTCACAATAGATAACATATTCCTTCCTATGCAATCCAAGTTCTTGAATAAATTATTTCAGCCTCAGCCATACCATCCCCTTGCTGGCTTTAGTAGTTGCAATATTCTCCTTTTCAGTTGTGGAGAGCACGACACACTTCTGCAACTTAGACTACCATGATATAACTCTTGAAAATATAAACAAATATACAGTAGTCTATTTTCTATTATGAAAAGTCACTTGTCATATCGACATTTGTATAGCCTTTCAAGATTAGATTAGATCCTCCAAAATACAAATAGTCTTCGTGGTACCTCTCAGGTACTTGAATAAGCACTTGACTGCTTTGCAGTGTTCTTTTTTAGAATTTTCAAAGAATCAGCTAATAAAACTAACTACATGAGCAATATTAGATCCGATACATACCATTGCATACATCAAGCTCCGACCACTAAAGAGTAAAGAATTTTGATCATATTATCTTTCTCCTCCTTTGTTGTAGGACACATCTTCTTGTTTAACTTTAAATGACCAGCAAAAGATGTGCTAACAACTTTAGTATTCTTCATATTGAAGTCCAATACATGTTCTATGTACTTTTTTTGAGATAGTCATAACTTTTTACTTATTTGTTCTCGAACAATCTTCATACCCTAAATTTGTTGTGATGGACCCAAGTCCTTCATGTCAAATGACTTGAATAAATCACCCCTCAATTTGGCAATCATCTCTTTGTGCTATCCTACAATTAACATGTAATGATCTCGTAGGTCATTTCTGGTATTTTTGATCAAATTATCATTTTGCCCTTCCTGAAAGTTGCCTTGTATCATTTTTGGATAAGTCTACTAGCTGGATTTAAAAATTCTTGTAAAAAGTTGGAGTTTTGCAAAAGAAAGAGTTTTAAAAGGCTTAAAGTTGAGAATTTTGAGGTCATTTTGAGTTTCGATTGTCAGAATCCGATTCCGTTGATTCCATTAGTTTCGAGATGCTGAATCTGGTCTAGGAGAACTTGCAAAACTAAATTCGAGTTAAAGCGGAGATTTTAGGCCCAAAGTTGCAATTCTAGATCATTTTGCATCATAAGTTTGACTTTGGTCAACATTCGAAGTTCAGGGGCTCGTATCAAAATTCCGTTAGTTTCAAAGGTTCCAGGTGGTGAAACTAATGCTATAAATGACTTCGTTCTAGTTTTTAGAGTTTATGAGAATATTTTGAGTTTTTGAGTCTGAAACTAGTTTAAAGGATCTTTCTCGGATTCGGGGCCACGAAGATTCTGGATTTGAATTCTGACAATTCCATTGAGTCTAGATCGTCATTTATGGTAGGGCTCTATCTTTGGTTTGTGTTCACGAAATTCTGAAAGAATTCTGAAATTCCAGTTCGTGCTTTTAATCAAGCTGTGTATTGTTGGTGCAACAGGTTCTAGTGCATGTCCCATTTGCTCTCCACGTTCACGGGTTGGAGACCGTGTTCGTGGAGGTATGGGTGCATTATCCTTCGTATTCACGGGCCTCACTGCCGCGTTAGCAGAGTATACTGCAGTGAACCTCCGCATTCATGGAGCTCATCAAACGCGGAGGGTTAATCACTCTTTGATCTCCGCGTTCGCGGGGCATTAATGATGCCTGAATAGTGAACAGTTTTAAAGTTTTCACTTAAACCCTTTTCCACCATTTTTAACAATCCAAGCTTCATTTTAGAGAAGATCTTTAAGGTTTATCAATGCAATTCGATTGGGTAACTATTTTCTAACCTACTTCATTGATTTACATTGATTAATTCGTGATTTTAACTTATAATTTTAAAATTTTAATAGTGTAAATTGGGGATTTCTTGGACTTTGATTTCCAAACTTTAATAGTTGATTTCTCCTTCATGTTAGCCCCATTTTCGAAATCGTTTTCACCATTGAACTTCTTATCACCTTAGAAATATTTTCATGCTTTAATTTTCAGTTTTCAACAATATTTTCTGGCATGAGATTTTTGACCATTTTATTCTTTTTCTCCAAATTAATTAATTTTAGAGTCATTAGATTCATTACGTGATTGTGATGACATATTTGAGTAGATTTTGATGAGTTGGAGTATTGTAGGAGGTGGAAAGCGGTAATTTTGACTTGATTCAAGACTTTATTTGAGGCAAGTAGACTTCTAACCTTTCATTAAGTATGAATGAATCTTGTACACTCCTATGTGTGTGGAATTGAGTACTTTGGGGGACAGAATTGTATCATCGTAGGCTTGATCATGATATTTCAGATAGAATAATTATTTATATGGTGATATATTGACTTATAAATTAATTGTGGATTCGTGACCTATGTGATCTTGTGAATCGTGCAATATTGATAGTGAGATGGTGCTTATATTGTGATATGATTGATATGTTTGAGACTATGGAATATTGAAACACTTGAGAATTAATCGGTTTCTATTGTTGAGATACATGACACATATGGACATCTTGCATATTCCATTTCCATGAGCATGATATTTTGCCATTATTATGTGCTTGCTCGATGATCCATTGAAAATGAAAAGCCAAAAAGAAATGGTTTCGGTTAGAGAAAAAGAAAAGAAAGAAAAGAAATGAAAAGTCGAAGGGAAATGGTACTAGCTAGATATGTAAGTTATTGCTAAAGGAAAATAGTTCTGATGGATACATGGTCCATGTGCGGCCCCTATGGATTCCGACTGAGACAGTCATCTGGTCAGCGGATGTGTATCGTAGGACAGACATGCATCACAATTATTTGACATTGCATCACATTATGCATATTTCATGCCATCCACTCCATCTCATATCATATTTGATTGATACTAGTTGTATTCTTCTTATGAGATTGTATATTTATTGTATCCCTAATTTTGAGTAAGTGTTGGATCTACTTATATACTTGTGTGTTGAGATATTATGCCAGGTGATGAGTATAATTGTATCCATAGTGAAATGTACATTATATTGTGCTGGGACTTTTCTGAGTATAGGGTTGTAGTTTGAGACTTTTCTGAGTGCAGGGTTGTAGTTTGGCGGATTGTGGTTGGGATTTAAGGAGTTACTTGTGTTCTTCATTTCTTTACCTTAGGTTAGTTCCATTTCCCTGAGTACCCGTTGTTTGGTGCTCATCCCTTGCTACATTTTGTAGGTTGTGAGCCCGATCCATCCTGCTAGACTTCTCTTTGTTGGATCAAGCTTCTGGATTACTTGTGATGTAGCTGCTCATGTCTCCAGTAGGCCTTTGAGGATCCCATTTTATGTTTTGTTCTATTTGATGACTAGATATTATGACATATATTTCATTTGAGTATTCTATATTTAGAGGCTTGTACATGTGACACCAGCTCTTGGGATGATTGTAATTTGATTTCTTCCTCTTATCTATATTATTAGACTGTTATCTTCTACTTTTATTTTATTGTTAAGTTGTTGGGTTTTGGGCTAACTCGCTTTGGTGGGTTATGTGAGTGTCATCACACCCGGATTTCAGGTTGTGACAATTTGATATAAGAGTCCTAGGTTCATAGGTCTCACATGTATACAAGCTCAGTCTAGTAGAGTCTTGAGGATGGTGCAGATATGTCTGTTGCTTATCCTTGAGAGGCTATGAAGATTGTTAGAAAACTCTCTTTTTTCTATATTCTGATCCAGTCGTGCTTGGGTCTTTGTGTGGTACTAAGCGTTCGTATGTCCTTTTGATAGATAGCGAGGACCAAAGCTACTACTGCTATAGGTCGAGAAGTGGCAACCTCTGATATTGCTTTTGAGACCCCAGCTAGGGGTAGGAGCTGTGTTCGAGGATGATCTAGAGTCCGGGGCCAAGGAGCCGCACTGGTGAGGGATTATGAGCGGGGTATCTCCCTTGAGCCAGATATAGAGCCTAGATAGGAGCAAGTTCCATGTGAGTTTGCTGCAGCGCCACTACTTCACGATACACTATTGAGAGTTTTGGGTGTGTTGAAGACTGGTAGCCCAAATGACATTTTGGTACTTCACAAACTTGAGATGGGGTTCAGCCCCCAGATTAGCAGCAGGCCCCCATGGCCTAGATTCAGGTAGAGAAACCTTTAGCAGCCCCGATTATTGAGATTCCACTAGTAGTTGCCTTGACTGATGATGAGCAGTAGAGGTATGAGAGATTCTGAAAGATGGCCCCACCTTTGTTTCAGGGTGGGAAGATAGAGGATGCACATGAGTTTTTGACCACTTGTAGAGAGTTACTGGATGCCATGACACTAGTAGAGACACATGGTGTGAGATATGTTACCCTCCATCTCCGTGGCCCAGCCAGGGAGTGGTGGAGGACTTATACAGGATCATTTCCAGTTGGGTCTCCTCAGATGACTTGGGAGACATTTTAGATGCTTTCTATGATCGGTTTGTGCCTTGGAGTATTCGTGAGGATAGCCAATTGAGGTTTGAGAGGTTGAAGTAGGGCACCATGACAGTTTCAGAGTATAAGGTTCATTTTATCTAGTTGGCCAGTCATGGTACAACTATACTTCCGACCGAGGCGGAGAGAGTTCACTGTTTTGTGAAAGGGCTAGTTTTTCCTATCAAACATTCAATATTCTGGGTATCTAGAGATAAAGCTTTGTTTTAGTCAGTGGTTAGGTCTGCCAAAAAGGTAGAGTTGATGCAAAGGGAACAGTTTGGGGACCCTAAAAGGGTCCACCCATCGAGACAATACTCAAGTGCCTCATCAGGGGGCAGAGGTATGGTCAGAAGGAGAGGTTCATTTAAACATAATGGGGTTCATTCAGCCTTTCCAGCTTCAGAGGGGGGATGAGGCCCTCGTCATTAATATAGTTTAGGTCAGAGTTCATCCAATTCTCAGCATAGGCCTATGGGCCGAGGTGGCTATAACATCCCTTCTACCCATCATAGAAGCTGTCCACCCCTAGATCTTGCTATGGGTGTGGATCTCCAGATCATTTGATTTGACAGTGCCCTGGGCAGACTCATTCTGGTCCCCACCGTACATACTCCACAACACCGATCAGAGATCTGGCACCACTAGCTAAAAGTTCAATCCCACAAATTAGGGGCCGTGGTAGAGGTCATATAGGTAGAGGTGGATGTACCGGTGGTAGGGTAGGAGGTGATGTTTCCACTCATTCAGTTGGTAGGAGGGTCAAGTTCTATGAGTGGAGGTTGAGGTTCCCATTGCTATGCCTTCCCAGGTAGACCCGAGGCTGAGGCCTCTGATGCTGTGATTATAGGTATTGTTCGGGTTTGCCATCTCGTTGGATCTATGTTATTTGATCCTAGATCTACCTATTCATATGTATCTTCTCATTTCTCCTAGGGGTTTGAGTTGCCTTATGATTTCATGTCTATGCCTGTTCATGTTTCGACCCCAGTAAAAGAGCCCTTAATAGTGGATCGAGTGTACCGATCCTGTCTTGTTACTTTGGCTGACTATGAGACTTGGGTAGACTTGATTATATTAGATATGGTAGATTTTGATGTTATTCTGGCTATGGATTGGTTGTTTCCGTATCATACTATTTTTGATTATTTTGCCAAGACCATTACCTTAGCCATGCCAAGTAGACCGAGGATTGAGTAGATTGGTTCAAACGGTTCCTATCCTAGTAAAGTGATATATTATATTCGGGCCCAAAAGTTGATTGATCGAGGATGTTTGGATTACTTGGCTTTCATTCCTGACACTGTTGTTGAGTCACATTCTATAGAGTGTATTCTGGTGGTTGGTGAGTTTCCAAATGTGTTTCCTACTGATTTACTAGGAGTCCCTTCTGATTGGGACATTGATTTTGCTGTTGACCTTGAGCCGGGCACTAAGCCCATTTCTATCACCCCCTATCGGATGGCTCTAGCCGAATTGAAGGAGTTAAAGGAGCAACTCTAGGATCTATTGAGTAAGGGCTTTATTCACCCGAGTGTTTTACCTTAGGGTGCCCCAATTTTGTTTGTTAAGAAGAAGGATGGGTCCATGAGGATGTGTATTGATTATAGACAGTTGAACAAAGTAACTATTAAGAACAAGTACTCTCTTCTCTGCATAGACGACTTATTTGATCAGCTTCATGGAGTTGTCTTGTTTTCTAAGATTGACTTAAGGTCAGGTATCATCAGCTTCATATTTGACCATTAGATATACCCAAGACAGCTTTTCAGACCAGGTATGGCCACTATGAGTTTCTTGTTATGTCCTTTGGTTTTACTAACGCCCCTGCAACATTTATGGAGTTGATGAATGAAGTGTTCTAGCGATATCTGGATTCATTTGCGATTGTATTCATTGATGATATCTTGGTCTATTCTGAGACTGAGGAGGACCACGCGAGGCATTTGAGGATTGTACTCTAGAGGACTAGGGAAGAGAAGCTATATGTAAAATTCTCCAAGTGCAAGTTTTGGTTGAGTTTAGTAGAATTCTTGGGGCACGTAGTGTCCAAGGAGGGCATTCGATTTGACCCGACAAAGATTGTGGCATTTCATCGGTACGATGAGTCTAAAGAAAGCTTCCAAAAGCTCAAGTTATTGTTGACTACAACTCCTATTTTGATATTATCAGAGGAGGGTGTTGATTTCACTATTTATTGTGATGCATCAAGAGTGGGGCTAGGTGGTGTGTTGATGCATAAAAGGATGGTTATTACTTATGCTTCTAGACAGTTGAAGGCCCATGAGAAGAATAAAATTTTGAGTTGGCTGCAGTTGTGTTTATGTTGAAGTTATGGCGACATTATCTATATGAAATATGTTGTGAGATCTTTACTGACCATCATAGCCTACAATATATCTTTGGTCAGTGGGATCTAAATCTGAGACAAAGAAGGTGAATTGAACTTCTAAAAGATTATGACTTGACTATTCTCTATCATCCCGAGGAAGCCAATATGGTAGCTGATGCATTTAGTAGGAAGGCTTCCAACATGGGGAGTTTAGCTGCTATCCTGGTTGAGGAGAGACCATTGGCTAGAGATATTCAGAGGTTGGGCAATGGGTTGGTGAGGTTACAAATTTCAAAGCCGGGTGGAGTACTTGCTTCTATTGAGGCTCGCTCATCTTTGATGGATCAGATTCGTGAGAGACAGTTTGAGGATGAAAAGTTGTGTATAATCCGGGATAAAATGACTAGAGGTGAAGCTAGAGAGGCAGTGCTTGATTCTGATGGTTTCTTGAGGATTAGGAGTCGTATCTATGTGCCTAAGATGGGTGATTTGATCAAATTGATACTTGAGGAGGCTCATTGTGCTAGATATTCTATTCATCCGGGTGCAGAAAAGATGTACCATGATCTGAGTCAGCACTATTGGTGGTCTGATATGAAGAGAGATATACCTGAGTTTGTAGCTAAGTGCTTGACATGTCAGCAAGTTAAGTATGAGAACTTGAGGCCAGGTAGAGAGCTTTAGAGGATGCCCATTTCCTAGTGGAAGTGGGAATTTATTACCATAAACTTCGTTGTTGGATTACCTCCTACTGTCGGGGTTTTTAACTCTATTTGGGTAGTGGTGGATCATTTAATCAAGTTAGCCCACTTCTTTCCGGTCAAAGTAAAGTATACAACTGAGAGTCTCACCTAGCTTTATATTAGTCAGATAGTGAGACTTCATGGGGTCCCAATTTTCATAGTGTCGATCGGTTCGTTGTTTACTTTAAATTTCTGGAGGGCCTTACATGATGGTTTGGGTACCTATTTGGATTTGAGCACAGTTTTTCACCCCCAGACTGGTGGCCAGTCCGAGAGGACTATTCAGGTACTAAAAGATATGCTTCTAGCCTGTGTTATTGATTTTGGAGCTAGATGGTACTAGCATTTAGCCTTAGCAGAGTTTGCCTATAATAACAATTATCATTTCAGCATTCAGATGGCTCCTTTTGAGGCCTTGTATGGTCGGAGATGCAGATCGCCCATTAGTTGGTTTGACACAGTAGTGTTGGTGATACGTTGATAGATGATCTTGAGTGGGTACGATTGATTGAGAGCAGATTGGTTACAACCCAGAGTCGCCAAAAGAGCTATGCTAATAGGTGGGTTCAACCTTTGGAGTTCACAGTTAGTGATACAGTTTGGTTTAAGGTCTCACCTTTGAAGGATATTACGAGATTCGGGAAGAATGACAAGCTCAGTTCGAGGTTCATTGGTCCTTTTAAGATTTTTGATAGAGTGGGAGAGGTGGCTTATAGAATTGCCTTATCACCCAACCTGTCTTCAGTCCATCTTGTATTCCATGTTTCGATGTTGCGACGTTATATTCCATATAGGTCTCATGTGATCTCTATGGATTCAGTTGAGTTGAGCCCTGATATGACTCATTAGGAGTAGCCGATAACCATCTTGGATAGACAAATGATTAAGTTGAGGACTAAGAAGATCGCATCAGTAAAGGTCCAGTGGAGCCATAGGCCCGAGAGTGAGGCTACATGGGAAATAAAGTCAAATATGCTGGCCCGATACCCTCAGTTGTTTGAGCCTTTAGGTATGTCCCTTATCTCATATTCGAGGATGAACATTGTTTTTAATAGTGGATGATGTAATGATCTCGAAGGTCATTTCTGGTATTTTCAACCAAATTATCATTTTTCCCTTCCTGAAAGTTGCCTTGGGTCATTTTTGGATAAGTCTAAAAGCTGAATTTTTAAATTCTTGTAAAAAGTTGGAGTTTTGCAAAAGAAAGAGTTTTAAAAGGCTTAAAGTTGAGAATTTTGAGTTTTGAGGTCATTTTGAGTTTCGAGTATCCAAATTTGATTCCGTTAATTCCATGAATTCCAAAATGTTAAATCTGATGTAGGAGAACTTGCAGAACTAAATTCAGAGTTGAAACGGAGATTGTAGGCTCAAAGTTAAAATTCTAGCTCATTTTGGATCATATGTTTGACTTTGGTCAACATTCAGAGTTCGGGGGCTCATATCGAAATGCCATCAATTCAAATGGTTCCGGGTGGTGAAACTAACACTAGAAAAAACTTTACTGTAATTTTTAGAGCTTCTGAGAATATTTTGAGTTTTTGAGTCTGAAACTAGTTTAAAGGATCTTTCTCGGGTTCGGGGCCATGGAGATTCCAAATTTGAATTCTGACAATTCCATTGAGTCTGAATCATTATTTCTGGTAGGGTTCTATGTTTGGTTTGTATTCATGGGGTTTCAAACGAATTCCAAAAGTTCAGTTCATGATTTTAATCAAGTTGCGTATTTGATGGTGCAATAGGTTTTGGTGCATGTCCCATTTACTCTCCGCATTCGCAAGCTAGAGACCGCATTCACGGAGGTATGGGTGCATTAATCTCTACATTCTTGGTCCTCATTTGTAACAACTCAAATTTTTTTGAAATATACTGATGATTGGAATTCTATGATGTACTACAAGTCATGGTTGAGTTTTGGTAGCCACGGGTTGAGTTTAAGTGGCCGAATGCAATTTGGGCTAGTTGGTGGCCTAGAAGGACAGTTTCGGCAGTATACTTAAAACAGTTATAACTTTTGATGTGGGATGAACCATGTGCGATACTACATATAAAATTTAAGCTCTTTGAGTTAGCTTTGCAACACAACTGGTTTCACTTAATTTGGAGTTCGGATGAGGAAGATATGGCCCAAACAGTGAGACTGTCTGAAATTCGAAAGTCATTGGAGATAGGCTCAGAAAAGTGGCTAAGGACAATGAAACGGGATGTGAAACTTTTCACGGCTTGTCAAGGGTGTCATCCAGTGAGCTAGGGGTGGCCTGGAACCACCCCTAAGCCAAGTCTAAGTCAATGAGACCTTCGACGGTCCATTTGGAGCTAGACGGCCCGTGTACTGCCTCGTGAAGTGAGGAAGTATCTTGGACAAGCCAAGGCTAACGTTTGGGAGGCTACGTATGGTGGGACGGTACCTTACACGACCAGCCACACCTTGAACGGACCGTCAAGTGGTTCGTGAAGTGTTACAGAAAGTCCTCCGAGAGTTTGCGTTGGAGAAATTGGTTAAGTGTGGTTGGACGGTGGGGCTGACAGCTCGTGTGCCATTTGACGGCACTGTAGTAACCGTCTGGCACTGTGTACAGTTAAAATCTCCATTTTATTAATGGTATTTTCGTTATTTAATATTTCCTTAAGCCCCATTTTGGTCCCCTAAGGTCTCCTAAACCCCTAAATCATTCCCCAAACCCTCATTCATCCATTAGAACTCTCCTATACACTCTCCTAAGATCCTAAGACTCTCTTGGCTTCCATTGAAGCTAGTTTGTAGAATTTAGGGAAGAATACCTTGATTAAGTTTGATCTTGTTGATTGCTGGTGAGATTAAGGTATGTGGGACTTGATTCAAGGATCCTCTTTCGTCCTTGAAGATCCTAAGAACCCTAACCCTTTAAATTGATTTTCAAGCTTTCCAATTAGTTATGGGTTCTTTCAATAT
>JBCEWC010011511.1:0-16627 GCA_038996855.1 Solanum aculeatissimum | reverse complement strand
ATGATATCTATAAATAGGGTCTCAATGTAATAATGTAGACACAATTCAATAATATTCTTCTCCTATATTTCTCACAGAGATCAATAAGTGGGTTGAGAACCATGAGGTCTCAGGCTCAGGTTCAAATCCTAGCGGAGGAAAAAAGACACTAGGTGATCTTTTTCCATTTGTCCAAGCCTTAGCGGATAGAGTTACCTAGTACCTGCATTGACGGGAGGTAGCAATTACCCCATGGAATCCATCAAGATGCATGCCAATTCGTCCGAATACCACGGTTATTGGAAAAAAATCTTCAAACTCTTTTAGAATCCTTATGGAGGTAAGTAAAGCAGCTGTAGACATGTAGTACTAAGAGAGCGATTCTATTATGTGAATAAAGTGATTACTTACTAAATTAGGAGTTTTGTCATAAGGAGGTCAAGTTGTTTTTTTATATGATACCACTTTATTATGTAAATGTTTCTACTTTTTGGTATACTTTTTATATATGCACATTTTATTGCCCATGCATTAATAAAATCTATTGCTTTATCAAAAAATAAAAAATAAAATGAAACCACTTAAAAAAGGACAGAGATCAGATCAAACACTAATTTTAGTTTTCTCCTCGGTGAAGGTGGTTTGCACAGGCACAATTACAATCATGTATTACCGCTATGTTCCCTAATTCTTTATTCTACTGATAAAATGCATAAGCACAAATCACAATTACAATCATCAGTGCACCATAGAGAAAAAAGAAGGGGCTATTCCCTAATTCTTTATTCTACTGATAAAATGGCCCTGTTTGATATACCATTGCTTGTGAATCTGTTTTTCCTGTGGATGTGGCGAACCCCATCCCGTAACACCACTCTACTCCCTTGCTTGGAGGTGGAAATCCTTTCACTATACAATGATCAGTGAATCTTACACGTCTACCTTTCAATATCTGTTCTTTTCTTCTACGCATCTCTATGCATCTTATGTTTTGCTTTCATATTCTTTTAAAGCTCTGCCTTCCTAGCACAGGGCTCTTCAGAGAGAGGTTGATGACTTGAGTGCCAAAGCCCGCGAAGCTGAGAAGGAGGTCAATATGTTGCAGATGAAAATAGAGGAAGTTAATCATAACTTGACAAAATATCACAAGGACATGGACTGTAAGATTCATATCTGTGCTTCTCTAATCTGATTCATGAAAAAAATGTCTTTTCTTAGTGATTGTTCAGAAGCGTCTATGGAAAATTCCTCCATTGCAACTTGATTAAGTTAAATAGTGTCCTTTATCAGATTCTATCTGAATTGCGTACTCTGGTTAATACCAATTGACATGAAGATTGAGAACATTTTCCTGAAGAGCTACTTGAGCTTAACAGTCATTTCTTTTGTGGCTTGTCAAAATAATAACAAACATGTCAGTCATTTATTCACAATCTGTATTTTGATTCATGTTTAAAATCTATAATAGTGATACCGGAGTTAAAATTTTTATTGTAACTTTGGTATTTGCCTCAAAGATAATTCTCTTAACCAGTATATAACTGGACATAAGGAGTTGTTGACGTAGCATAATAGCAGTATTAGGGCTTCTGTTCTCTTCCTCCTTTATTTCATGCAAGATAATTAATCTCTTCAATGAAGTATCGTATTAATCTCTTCAATGAAGTGTCTTATCTTGAGCTCTTTTGTTTCCATTAATCTTTGTGGTGATGATTTTTTGTGTAGAGGCCTTATAGTGATCTTTCCCTTATTGCACTGCAGCAAGAAAGAGATTTCTGGAATCAAAGCTCCAGTTGATGGACCAGGAATTTTCTGGTATAGAGTCCTATCCCAAAATTATGGACTCAGCCAAAGAGAAAAGGGATGTCCAGAAAAGGTTGGTCAAAATGGGCCCATTGCCTATTACATCTCCCTGATATTTAATAGTCAAAATTTCACTTTTTGCTAAAATAACCAGTTAATCACATATGAGAGATTATGTTTTATATTTTTCTTCAGAGTTATCAGTTCCATGAGAAGTTCTTTTTGATTCTTCGATTTTCGAAACATAGTATTTTGCTTGGTTGAATGTGGTTGTCTTTTTAAATTTCATGTGATGATATGCAGCAAGTTCAACATCGCCGACGGCATGCGGCAAATGTTCGATCCATTTGAAAGAGTTGCTCGTGCTCATCATATTTGCCCTTGCTGTGAGCGTCCTTTCTCTGCTGAAGAAGAGGATGAATTTGTTAAGAAGGTTGTTCTTTTATTTCTATTTGCTATTCTTTTTGTTGGAAGTTGGAGGCCATCTTCTGACTACTACTTTCCTGGCTCTTTTTTTGTTTGTCACTGCAGCAACGTGTAAAAGCTGCAAGCTCTGCTGAGCATATCAAAGTGTTGGCTATGGAGTCTTCAAATGCTGATTCTCGTTTCCAACAAATAGACAAACTTCGTTTGGTTTATGAAGAGTACGTCAAAGTTGGAAAGGAGTCAATACCTCAAGCAGAGAAGAATTTAAATGAGCTAAATGAAGAATTGGACCAAAAAAATCAGGCTCTTGATGATGTAATTCCAGATCCTCTTATATATTATATTCTAGCATTGGGACTTTATTAGTATAGTCAAACTCTTACTGTGACTGCTTAAGTAATGACTTGTTTGACCAACCATCCACCATTTTGGCCCAATTCCTCACCGTCTTCTACATAATTTCCTCTTTTTGTTTTCCGAGGCCCCCTTCTCTCCTCTCAGTATAAGAGAGAGGGAACTAATATTCATACATTTGTTTTATTGAATTGTCTAATTGTACATATAATCCTTTTTGCTGGCAGGTGTTAGGTGTCTTGGCTCAGATAAAGGCTGAGAAGGATGCAGTTGATGCGCTAATACAACCTGTAGAAACATCTGACAGGCTCTTCCAAGAAATTCAAGCTCGGCAGAAGCAGGTTGATGATTTGGAATATGGTCTTGATATCCGCGGGCAAGGCATAAGATCCATGGAGGAAATTCAATCAGAATTGGATGAACTGCAGAGCAAAAAGTATATAGTTATTTCTGTCCACTAAACTGAATCTTCTTTGTTCTGTTTTGTATGTCATACCAAATTTGTGGCCTTCATAAACTCTCATCTTTGAATTTTTAGTACATAGGCATATCAGTACTAAATTGTAGTATTCTTATGCTTTTAGACTGAACTATTATCGTGTTGTATAACTGACAACCAGAGACAATTTGTATACGGAAGTGGAGAAGCTGAGAAATGATCAGAGATACATGGAAAATGAATATGCAAGTTTCCAACTAAGATGGGCTAATGTAAGGGAAGAGAAGTCACGAGTAGCAAACAGATTGGAGCAAATTAAAAGGATAGAAGAGGAATTGGATCGCATTGCGGAGGAGAAAAATCAAATTGAGCTTGAAGAGAAGGTAATTAAACGTTTCATTATTAATATTCTATTAGGTTCATGATTATCATAGTTGCATTTAGCTAGCTAGCCAATAGCATATGGTTTTCATTGTTTGTGGCATGTACTCTTCTTCTTTAGTCCTTGGGTAAGCTGTTTTGCTTCTAACATGTATAGGCTTCATGGGGTCTTGTAAAGGAGCAGTATATTGATAGTTATATATAAATAGCACCTGTAATCTGCCTGTTAGAAATATGCATATCTCACAGTGCATGCCTTTTGAATGTCAGCATCTTGCAGAGGCTTTTGGTTCCTTGTTGAAGGAAAAGGAAAATCGCTTTAGGGACCACGAGGATCTGAAAACAAAACTTGGTGAACAATTGGAAGAGCAGGCAGAAATTCGGAGAAATTATCAACAGGAAGTAGATACACTTTTGAAGATCACCTCCAAAATTAAAGAGTATGTTTATTTAATTAGATGGAGCAAAATATCATTCTCTAGTTCATATTGATAATTAGTTCTCTTGCAGGTATTATGATTTGAAGAAAGAACAAAGATTGAATGAACTGCAGAACAAGCGAAGCCTGTCAGAATCTCAACTTCAAAGTTGTGAGTCCAGAAAGGATGAGAATCTGGCCGAAGTGAAGAAAAGTAAGGATTTAATGGGGAACCAGGATAACTTGAGACGCAACATTGAGGATAACTTGAACTATCGGAAAACTAAGGCTGAAGTTGATGAGCTCACCCATGAGATTGAATTACTGGAAGATAAAGTGCTGACGTTGGGTGGCTTTTCCACTGTTGAAGCTGAGCTTAAAAAGCTTTCACACGAAAGAGAGAGGCTACTTTCTGAGGTATGAATTGATCTCTATGTAAATATGTTGGGAAATTACTTTTGGTACAAATATTCAACTGATAGACATCATGTGCTAGCGTTAAACTCTCAATGAACATGTTAAGAAAGTAGGACTTTTCTCTTCTGGCTTCCATATGACTTCAGTAAAGATTGACATATATACAAGCTCAACCAGGATGGGAAGGTCAATCTAAAGGTCAATAATCTGGTCTGGTTTACTTTTCCAGCTAGAACATCAGTGTCTCTGGAAATAGATTCTCTCTTGGACACAATTGAGCTTCAGCCATGAGGACAAGAGACATGATTTCTTGGAAAGAAATTTGAAGTATTTCCTCACTCTTAATTACCCATTATTGCACTTGTTATTCAATGTTTCACTTGGATGCTATTCCCTATGAGTCTTCTTGTTGTTATTCGACATTTCACTTGGATACTATTCCTTTATTCTTTGGTGGTTGTCATACCTCTTGAACTATTGGTTAACACCTTCTTTTCTTTGATATTCCTTTCTTTCTGTAAAGGACTGTACATGTTTCAGATTCAACTCAAATCTCTGTATCTGACAAGTTATTGTCCTTCAAATTTACATGGTTACCCTTATTGCAGTTAAACAAGTGCCACAACACTGGTACTGTTGTCCACCGAGCTTACATGGTTACTCTTATTGCAGTTAAACAAGTGCCATGGGACCCTATCTGTTTATCAAAGCAATATCTCCAAGAACAAAGTTGATCTTAAGCAGGCACAATACAAGGACATTGACAAACGCTATTTTGATCAGCTAATCCAGCTGAAGGTAATATCTTAGTCCATGTATATGAAGCTAATTGCTTAGTCATATATAACATTGAAGCATCTAATAATGTCATTATTGTACCCTTGGACAGACTACGGAGATGGCAAACAAGGATCTGGACAGATATTACAATGCCCTTGACAAGTGAGCTCCTCTTACTTCAGCCATTAGCTTCTCTCTGTGTTTTATGTTGGTTTACGTGCATTTCACAAACGACATGTGCTTCTAGCACTCTTAACATTTTCTTCCAACTTGTTAAAATATTGAAGATATATCAATTGGAGAAGTTCAAATATATTGTGTTTTCAAGAATGGAGAGTCCAAAGAATTTTAAATATGTTTTTTCTTATGACACTTAACCAAGAAATCCCTTAGGGTAGTGGCACACGGTACAAAATTCGGTCCGTAACAAAAAGTCTAAATCTTTTATTTATTTGCAAAACTGCATCTTGCCATACTTCCATTTTCCTTATATTGACATCCTTAATGCTCTCCTTCTAGTTGGAGTGTACATATTGTATAAAAAGTTACATATTATATTCTCCTAATTTGTCACAAATTTACTTAATTTTTGCTCTACAGAGCGACTTTGTAAAATATATGCTAATTGATCATGTAAGAGCTTGTTTGGATTGACTTATTTTAGGTGCTTTTAAGTCAAAATAGCTTTTAAGTTCTTTTTGCGTTTGGGTATGATAAAGAACTGCTGTAAGCACTTAGTTTAAGCCAAAATCAACATATGACTTATGCTTGAAAGCCAGAAGTTATAAGCCCATCCAAACAGTCTCCAAGTTGAAAAAACTAATGAATCTTGGCCCAATCTTGTGTTTTATAAAATGACAATCCAGTTTTATATGCTGAGTTCTGACAGTGTTTTAAGCAGTGAATATTACAATCAGATTGTCATAGATCAGTTTCTATGCATCTCCTTCACAACTTTACCTTTTGAGAAGTTGCTTTAGGCATATAAACTCACATGTAGGCAAAGCCAGTGCCAGTGTGCTGCCTCTGCACTTGATCTAACTACTATATCTTTTTCTTTTTGCTTTTTTGTGAGACTGGTTTCTCAATACGCGTGCAATGCAGGTGTAGTTCTACTCTGTTTATTAATCCTTTAACGCCTGCTACTGTTTAGATAACTGATGAGATTCTACTTCCTCATATGTTGCTTTTGTTATACTTCTTTTCTTAGGTGTACATAAAGGAGTTAAAATCAATAATGAGGTCCTCTTGTGGTGAAGTAAATTTGATTAGAGAAACATAATTTCCCATTGTGACTTCATTTGACCAAGCTGTAAATCAAGAAGAAAAAGGAGATTTTGCTGATAAGGTTTAAACATTCATTATTGCTTTTATGACACGGTTTAAGGAACTGCTGTATTGCTTTTCAAATTTTGTAAAATTTACTAAGTTGATTCTACCCAATTCGTGCCCCTTATGGTCTAATGTTTGTTTCCTAGTCAAGGTGAATTTTTAGTTCTGTGTTCACCTTTTTCGAGTTCCCCTGCTTAATTTCTTATGGTCTTGTACAGACTATGACCGTTACAACCATTTCTGTATGTTACATTCTTTTCAGGCGTCTCCTGTACTTTACAAGTGCGAATTCTAAATACGTTCACATTCTATCTGGTTTCTCTTGTTTCAGAGCACTGATGCGTTTCCACACAATGAAAATGGAAGAAATAAATAAGATTATCAGGGAACTGTGGCAACAAACATACAGGGGCCAGGACATAGACTACATAAGCATTCATTCTGATTCTGAAGGATCTGGCACTCGATCTTACAGCTATAAGGTACTAATCTATATTTAAAACCTGCCGGGTAGCGCTTTATCTGCTGAAAGAAAGAGCATGCTAAATGGGGTTAAGTCTCTGTTGTATGTTGCTAATCTTGATTGTATAGTTACTAAATTCCCATATATGGTAGTTCTTTTTTAATTTTTTTCTTTGTGAAATGTCAGCTTTTCACTTACAGCCCCTGAACATTTGTTGATATTTTTTGCACTGTTCCTTTTTAAAATTATGCCTGTGATTCACAGGTTTTGATGCAAACTGGTGATACTGAATTAGAAATGCGAGGGAGGTGTAGTGCTGGCCAAAAGGTGATTGGTCATCTCAATTTTGATTCCTTCGTTAGCGTGTTCACTTAATTTATATGCCAACAAAGCTTTGATTTGACCACTTCTTTTGCTTAGCTTCCTCCCCGATCCCTTCAAAAAAAGAGGAGGAAAAAAAAAATCTGAGCCCCAATAGAACTTTCACTGAACTTATGTTTCTTTTTTTCTTTTCTTTTGAAGTGGTCTTTTACCGGAGTTTTGTTATTCTTCAGGTCCTTGCATCACTCATCATACGATTGGCATTGGCTGAAACTTTTTGTCTCAACTGCGGAATTCTAGCACTCGACGAACCTACCACAAACCTAGACGGCCCCAACAGTGAGAGTCTTGCTGCAGCTCTGTTAAGGTATGTGGTGTTCATTTACTAATTATGAGCTCCTTCTGGATGTGTATTATTAAAGGTTGCATCTTTGTCCCTTCAACATCACCAGAATTATGGAGGACAGGAAAGGCCAAGAAAACTTTCAACTCATTGTCATTACACACGATGAGCGATTTGCTCAATATATTGGTCAACGCCAGCATGCTGAAAAGTATTATCGCATCACAAAAGACGACCAGTAAGGGCTCTGTGATCACCATTCCCTTTTTTATCTATAGTACTATACTATTCCATTGATATGTTGGTTTATTATCGATACGCTGCATTATTTAACTCACTCTTCTTTTTCCTCCCTTTTTCCAGTCAGCACAGCATAATTCAAGATCAGGAAATATTTGATTGATATCGCATGGCATCAACCTCCGATAGTATTATATATTAGACGCTTTACAGCTTGACTTACGTACGTATTGAAAAACTAGTAATTTACCATATGATAGAAACTGGATAGGAAAATCTCAATTCTTCCATCTTTTCATGTATAATGTTCTGTAAATTAGTGTTCATCTAATCTTAAATTATCTATGTTGAGCCAATCTTCTTTGTGAAATCTTCAACTCTGCATGTCCCCTGGCTTTCTATGGGAAGGTTTACAAGACACAACCGAAACAAGCTGGAACTCTACTGCCTCTGATAGACCCTCGGCTAGGAGGTGAGTTTGTTTCCAATAGACCCTTGGTTGCATGAGGTTATTTAATGCACAGCTAAATTTATCAAGTATTTACATATCGACGATCACCACTAAATGTTGGGACAATCTTGAAGTAAACATAAAATGCAAAGCACATAACATTTATTGATTTTAAACAATATTTGTAGACAATTTCATAACCTACATAAACTGGGGATGTTTCTTTAAATCAATGTATTTCAAAATTGGCACATGGGATTTATCGCAAGACAGCAAAGATGTTTACTTAGCTTTGAATCTTGTGTTTTAGTGCCACGTGACTAGAAGGTCATGGGTTCAACCATTGGAAATATCCTTTGGCAGAAATGTAAGGTAAGGTTGCGTACGATAAATCTTTGTGGTTGGGTCTTTTTCGAACCTTGCTCATAGTGGGAGTTTTAGTGCTAGAATTGTCAATACGGGCTGGCCCATCCCATTCGGACTAACCCATAGGCTTTGGAATTTTACTGGCCAGACCGGACTGATCCCTTTTTTTGTGGGCCAGAAAACAACTAGCCCAGCCTATTAGTACGTGGGTTGCGGGCCTTGTCGGGTTAGCCCACATTTTTATTAGTATATTTTTTTTTTATAAATTTTAAATATTAAAATAAATAGCAACAGGACAATATTACATAGTATTAGTGTTACTATTACTCCCTCCGTCCATCTTAACTTGCCCACTATACTATTTTGACATATCCAACAATACTTGTCCACTTAATGAAATCAAAAAATAATTTCACACTTAATTCCTAATTTACCTTTATCATTAATTATAGTTATTTTCTTGTTAGATTTTTAAAGAGATTGTATTTATTATATTCAAAAGGTGATTTAGTAAAATTATCTCTATTATTTATTGTTTCTTAACCCCGTGCCAAGTCAACAAGGGACAAGCAAAGATAGACGGAGGGAGTACATATTATAAAAATATAATTTGTATCTAAATTTTAATATTTGAAATTTTTAAATGAACTTTGAGTTTGAACTCTTAATATTTTTAGTACTCTATTTTATTTTTAATTATTTTTTTAATTCGGCCCACGGGCTGGTTCAACCTATATTGCAAAAGCCCTACAAATCAGTAAACTTATTTGGGTTGGGCTAAAAAGTCCATTTTTTAAATGAACTCCAAAAATCATATCCTAGCCCTGCTAAATCACGGGTTAAACCAGACTGGCCCAACGGGCCTAGTCCATATTGACGACTCTATTTAGTGCATTAGGCTTATCCCTTTTTTCTGAATCTTGTGCTTGACGGTGATCATTTCTACCACGTCATAACAGTCTCTAGTGCTTTCTGTTTCAATGATTTGGACCCCTTCTTACTTTCTTTATTATATCGGGAAATTTTAATTCGTTAATGGTTTCAAGTCTAAATTAATCGGATCAATAAAATTTGACGCTGAATCAATAAATCAAAACGAGGAAAAAATGCCACCTTTTACTATTTTAAACGCTAGGTAGGTTGTAGGTATTTAATTACTTCCTCTGTTTCAATTTGTTTATTCAATTTTGATTTAATACGCAATTTTAAAAAGTAAAGATGACTTTAGATCTCATAATCTTAAACTAAAAATACATAGAATATACCAAAATATTTTATCTTTAACATGTCATGTGAACATTAAAATTTAAAAATTATCAATAAAAGATTAAACAACATCAACAACAATAATAATATATCTTTGAGTTTGAACTCTTAATATTTTTAATACTATATTTTATTTTTATTTTTAATTCGGTCCACAGGCTGGTCCAACTCATATTGCAAAAGCCGTACAAATCAGCAAACTTATTTGGGTCGGGCTAAAACGTCCATTTTTAAAATGAACTCCAAAAATCATAGCCCAACCCGGCTAAATCATGGGTTAGGTCAGACTGGCCCAACGGGCCTAGCCCATATTGATGGCTCTATTTAGTACATTAGGCTTGTCTCTTTATTTGAATTTTGTGCTTGATGGTGATCATTTCTACCACGTCATAACAGTCTCTAGTGCTTTCTGTTTCAATGATTTGGACCCCTTCTTACTTTCTTTATTATATCGGGGAATTTGAATTCGGGCATGGTTTCAAGTCTAAATTAATCGGATCAATAAATTTTGAACGCTGAATCAATAAATCAAAACGTGGAAAAAGTGTCACCTTTTTTCTATTTTAAAGGCTAGATAAGTTGTAGGTACTCAATTTATTTATTCGATTTTGATTTAATACGAAATTTTAAAAAGTAAAGATGACTTTAGATCTCATAATCTTAAACTAAAAATACATAAAATATACCAAAATATTTAATCTTTAACATGTCACGCAAAAATTAAAATTAAAAAATTATCAACAAAAGATTAAACAATAATAATATATATACATACAGTATGAATTCGACAGAATCCAATATTCTTAACTAACAAAACTTCATTAAACTTTTTAATATAAATGTCTCTTAATTTTTTCTATTTGACGTGGCATAACATCAACCCAGTATTAAACTAGTTTAAGTAAAAGAAATTTTGTAAAATTAACATTAATTGTTTAGACACATTTTATGTGGTCTAATTTAACTGTTAATGGCGACCACAAGAAAGCAGACACCAACATATATTATGATCGAATTGTTCGAGGTATCTTCATTAGAGGTATTAAATTCGAGCTTAAAAAATTAAAATAAAATATTTTATAATGCGTAAATTCAAATTTAATCGAGTCTCAACTTGATAAATAATTTCAAAATATGTCTTTCAATTAAATTATCAATCTTAATCTTCTTCATTTTTTATAACTTCTTTTACATGTGATAGTTCTTTTCTTGTTTTTTAATAGATGTGGTGGATTTACATATATAACAAATAAATATTATTTGAAAAAAAAATATGCATCATTTAGGTATTTGGACAGAAAAATGTCTATTATTTAAAGCTATAAGTGAAATTTGATTTTTTTAAAAAGAAAATTTAAGAAGTGTAAACGATTTTCACCTGGCCTATAAGCATCATAAATTCATAGGCCACCCTAATTAATTTATGGGAAAATTACATATATATACAAAAAAGTAAAATGTTTACAAAAAAAGTAACCCATGTTTTATTTACATAAAAAAAATCCGAAATCACCAAAACTATACATGACTATATAATATGGTTTGTCAAAAGTTATAGAAAGTATACACTTCTAAACAATGTATATTACTTATACATGGGCTACACACAAAATATACATTATGATACACAAATATACACCGACTATACATGTCTATACAGCGAGGGCTATTTTTTTTGTAACTTTTTAAATTTAGTGTCTCTCAGTGTAATTTTACCTTGATTTTTTTTCATGAGATATAATACCATACTAAATCATAGGTAACATACCTAAATAAATAAAAAGGATATTATAAACATATAGGAAAATGAAAATTGTTAAGGAAAAACTAGGTATTTGGACAAAAAAATGTCTATTATTCGGTTTGGTTTTAGCAAATTTCGGTTTGGTACTTCAATTTTTAGTTTTGAAAAAGTGTGTACCATATATCGAATCAAAATATTTTGGTTCAGTTCGGTTCGGTTCAATTTTATTCGGTGTTTTTAAGATGATTTTTCGATACAAACTAATGAAAAATAAAATAAAGATAAAATCAAAGTATAAGACACTTTAAAACTTATCGAAAGAAAGAGCAATCAACTATATGCAATCCTATTAAGTAATAATGTTCTCCGATAGAACACTTATTATGCTTAAAAAACTATATTTATTTTTGTTAAAAACTTACGCCTCCAACTATTGCTTGAGGAAAACAAGCACGAAGACATCCTTTACATAACATAAATCGGCAAAAATATGTTTGAATTTTCTTGGAAAATAATATTTCAAGTTAACTATATGACTTATAAATTTGTTGCTACTTTGATTTGTTTCATGAATGATTTAATTGCTAATTGACTCTTATATATATATATTCGATTCTTCGGTGCACCAAGATTTCGATACCCCTACACCGAGCACTGAACTGAAGAATCTACTTAAAAAATGTAAACAATTTTCAATTGGCATATAAGCATCATAGATCATAGACCACCCTGATTAGTTAAAAGTCTTAAAAGTTACCAAATCACATTTATTATTTGGTATTACTATATTAGTTCCTTAAAAAGTTTAAGTTCTACTATCCATATCCATTTTGATTTAGTTGTGCCATCCAATATTTTTTTCAACATGAAGTATAATTGTCATGTACTTCTTGTAACTTTCCCAGCTCAAGGCCAAATTAATCCATCTCTTCAATTTGCTAAGAGTTTAATTAAACTAGGAGTTGAAGTCACCTTCTCTACAAGCTTATCAGCAATGAAGTCCATGTCTAATTATCCCTCCATTGAAGGCTTAACTTTTGCTCCATTTTCTGATGGCTATGACAATGGTTACCCCAATGTTACAAAATCTATCGATAGATATCGCGAGTTCTATGATTCCTTCATTGCCCATGGGTCCGAGTTTGTGGTCAAAATCTTTACAGAGAGGTATTGTGCATGATAATCGAGGGTGGCTCAGTAAAATTTATGATCTAAAGCTAAATTCTAACCAGACTTAGGCGTTGACGTTCTTTAACAAAGTTCACGTGTGCTTTTATTCTAAGTTGCTCGGACTCTACGAAAATGTTGTTGCACCTGTGTCGGATCCTACACGCACCCGTCAACATTTTTTGAAGAGTCTGAGCAACATACCTTTATTCTATGCTTTTTAGTTAAAATTGTTTTCTTTTACTTTTTATGGTTCAAAATTAGTGATTTATTTTTTAATATTTATTTTAAATTGACAATATATTTGATCCGTTTGATAAAATTGTTATTCGAATTGGAGAAAAGTGATATACGGTTTTATTTCTATATTACGACACTTCAGGGAGTCGTTTGGTGTGAGGTATTAGGTTGATAACGTCAGGATAAAAATAAAGGATTACTTTATCTCGTGTTTGGTTGGAGGCATTAGGCAATTCTTGTATTATTTATCCCATCATTTTTGCTTTAATGATGGAATAAGTTATCTCATATACATGGTGGAATAACTTATCTCGGAATTAGTTCTTCCAGGATAACTTGTTCTCAACCAAACGACAGTATTTTAATTTATTGAGATTACAATATCAACTATCTTGATTAAATCTCAAAGCATTTTGCTCTCCAAATTATAAATCAAATCAAATATGACAAAGAAAATAGTTGATAAAGAAAAATCAAATTGAAGTAAAAATAAATGACTTATGTGATTAAGGAGAAATCAAAATCTAATGGGGAGGTAAATGCACTAATCTATAAAAGATAAAAACTTATAGCAAAATGAAATTTATCCATCGCTAATTTCTAATTTTTTTCGTGGTAGGGCTAAGGAGGGGCGTCCATTCTCGCGTATTATCTACACGACTGTACTCTTTTGGGTTGGCTCAGTGGCTAAGAAGCTCAATGCACCAGCCACCCTTCTATGGATTCAGCCAGCCACACTTTTAGATATCTACTACTATTACTTCACTAGCTATAGAAATGATTTCGAGAACTGTTTACCAGATGATCAACCAATTGAGCTTCCAGGACTTCCTTTTCTTGTGGGTACTAATGAGATCCCATCATTTTTACTTTCAAGTGGTAACCTTATGAATTGGTTAATTCAAACAATGAAAGAGCATGTTGAGTTGATAATAACTAGTGAAACTAGAGTACTTGTGAATACTTTTGATGATTTGGAACTTGAGACTTTGAGGGCTATAAAGAATGTGAATATGGTGGGAATTGGCCCTTTAGTTCCTTCATCTTTTCTTGATGGAGAGGATCCTTTAGATACTTGTTATGGAGGTGATTTACGATGTTGTTCAAAAGGTTATATGGATTGGTTGGATTCTGCGCTTAACGCGTCTGTTGTTTATGTATCATTTGGTAGCTACTCTGAATTACCAAACCAAATGATGGAAGAGATTGGTAAAGGATTGGTAAACAGTAAAAGACCTTTTTTGTGGGTGATTAGGGATGGGGAAAAAACACTTGAAAATTTGAGTTGCAAAGAGGAACTTGAAAAGCAAGGAAAGATAGTGTCTTGGTGTAGTCAAGTGGAGGTTTTACAACACCCTTCTTTAGGTTGTTTCTTGACTCACTGCGGATGGAATTCCATTCTAGAGAGCTTAATTTTTGGGATTCCTGTTGTGGGATGTCCTCTTTGGACGGACCAAGGTTGCAATTCTAAGCTTGTTCAAGATGTCTGGAAGACAGGTGTGAGAGTGAACGCGAATGAAGAAGGTATTATTGAAGGGGACGAGTTCAAGAGGTGCATAGAGATCGTCATGGGGGACGGGAAGAAAGGGAAGGAATTGAGAAAAAATGCAAAGAAATGGAGGGATTTGGCTAAAAATGCTATGAAGGAAGATGGTTCATCTAATGTGAATCTCAAAGCTTATGTTCATGAGGTTCTTGGTTGCCATGCATAATGAATTTAATTAGGATGAACAAACCCTTAGGGGTATAGTTCGATTTAGAAATAAGTTATGCACAATTACATAACACGAATTATCAATAGTTGATTTGATGTATTAAAAACTAGTTATTTTACTTCTTATATTGCTAATAATTACATTCTTAATGCATATCTTATAGTATTGCTCAAAATTATAATATATATATATATATATAGTAATAATTTAACATTATATACTCCTATAGATACACAAACCACATCCAATTTTGCAATATATTTAATGAACTCCATACTCTTTCATATACTCCCTCCGTCCATCCAATTTTATGTGGCACTCTTTGACTTGACATCGTATTTAAGAAAAAAAGAAAGACTTTCGAAACATGTGATCTAAAATCATTCTAAAATATTTATATGACTGAAAATCATTTCATCGAGGGTAAAAAGAAAATTTTAAAGTTAAATTATAACGTGACATTCTTTTTAGGACGGACCAAAAAGGAAAAAACGTCATATAAAATGAGACTGAGAGAGTATATCTGAAGAATTTATAGTCATAGATATTAAATGAATCTCGAGTCTACTTCAACTCAACTCAAAAAGTTAGTTAAAAAAAATAAATTGTTCGCCATATAATGAGTCGCAAGATCTTGTCCCGATCCAACATGAGTTCTAGCAATGAACTTATTATGTAGGAACTAAATTATCTTTGTAAATTCTGAATTGAACTCCAATCCAGAACTAAAGACACCAGGTGGAAAATAAAAAAAATATCAATCAACATAAGAAATAAGCATTGCTTTGCATTATATGAAATGGAACAACATATATTCTTGGTATTATTCCTTTTGGAGACTACAAATATTTGGTAATTTTAGAAGGCAAAAAGGCCACTTAAGAACTCCTTTGCAAGACAAGATCCAATGATCTACAATACCAAGTGCAGAATTAAGAGGTAAAACCATCATTTTTTTTGGTCTAACTCGAATTAAACTCTTCGAAAAAGAAATTCCTTCCATCCAAACAAAAGAAACAAACCAGGAAACATAGAGCAGTTGTGATGCATACTGCAAGTTTAGTCCTTGTACTTCATCTCGGACATCTTGAACCCAGGCATGTCAAAAGAGGCTGAGAATTTCTCAACATCAGCCTTAAGTTCTTCAATTTCCTTGTTGTTAACAAGACCTTTGTTGAAGTCCTTCAAAAGCTTTCCGTATTCCTTCTGGATGTTCAAGGTGATTGTAACAGCCCTGTGGAGGAACTCCGCGATCTGCTCAAAGTCCTTCTCAACCAATCCCCTTGATGTCATGGCAGGAGTACCTACCGAATAGGAACTTCAGTTAGTCGATTTGTGGAAATAAAACATATAGGAAACTATGATAGCTGAAGAATACCCTTTTCGCGATGTATGAGTGCATGACTTAAATGTAAAATTGGCACAAAAGACTATACAAGTAGAAACACAATAAGCATCAAAGTAAATTTAAGACAGGGTTTCACTTTTGTGTCTCTTTCCATGGCATTTAAGCTTCCTCCTTTTTCCTACTTTAATCACCTTGTATCAAGCTCAAGATTTTGAAAAAGAAACCTATAATTTTTCTTCAAATCAACCTCTAAACTAATTGGATCTAAAAAGAAGTTAAAAGAGAACTTCTCTGATCTATAGGTCACATTAGAATAGAAATAGTGAATAGAATGATATCCAAAGTTTCTCAGCTCTTACCAATACGAACACCTCCTGGGGCCAAAGCACTGCTGTCACCAAAAACAGCATTCTTGTTAACAGTGATGTTGCAAAGGTCACAAAGTTTCTCAACCTTGTTACCTGCAAAAGGACAAAACGGTTAGTTTGTATCAATCACTATTAAATGCTTAGGTGACACTTCCAGATAATCGAGAATAGGAAGGACTTTTACCAGTCAAACCAAGAGGTCTAAGATCCCAAAGAACAAGGTGGTTCTCAGTCCCACCAGTTACAAGCTTGTATCCTTTGCTCAT
>JBCEWC010011510.1:0-16628 GCA_038996855.1 Solanum aculeatissimum | reverse complement strand
GATACTTGTAGCTTTTCATCCTGAATCCTTGAGTTGAGCTGTTTGTTAAGGAACCTGGGCCTGATGATGCACCATGCGTATCCATGTCATCAATTCCCCCTGACAGTGAGAACTTAGGTTCTGTACAAGGATCAAACGCTTACCATTATGCCAAAAGCTATAGCTTATAGCAAAGGCACAACTTTAGTTCTTAACCAAGTCAACCACGCAAGCGCAATGTTCAATCATGACTCCGACCCGGGCTACCCATCCCCCTCATGTGCCTTGCCATAGGCAGGATGTTAGCATTACCCAACAATCCCCCTCTCAACACCTGCCTCATGCAGTATGCTCCTCGTGGAATCGAACCCTTGACCTTGACTCTGACACCACTTGTTAGGATCAAACGCTTACCATTATGCCAAAAGCTATAGATTATAGCAAAGGCACAACTTTAGTTCTTAACCAAGTCAACCACACAAGCGCAATGTTCAATCATGACTCCGTCCCGGGCTACCCATCCCCCTCATGGGCCTTGCCATAGGCAGGATGTTAGCATTACCCAACAATCCCCCTCTCAGCACCTGCATCATGCAGTATGCTCCTCGTGGAATCGAACCCTTGACCTTGACTCTGACACCACTTGTTAGGATCAAACGCTTACTATTATGCCAAAAGCTATAGCTGATAGCAAAGGCACAACTTTATTTCTTAACAAGTGGTATCAGAGTCAAGGTCATGGGTTTGATTCCCACGAGGAACATGCTACATGAGGCAGGTGTTAAGAGGGGGATTGTTGGTTAATGCCAACATCCTGCCTATGGAAAGGCCCATGAGGGGGCTAGGGTAGCCCGGGTCGGAGTCATGATCGAACATGGCACTTGCGTGGTGGACTTGATTAAGAAATAAAGTTGCGCCTTTGCTATCGGCTATAGCTTTTGGCATAATGGTAAGTGTTTGATCCTAACAAGTGGTATCAGAGCCAAGGTCATGGGTTTGATTCCCACGAGAAGCATGCTGCATAAGACAGGTATTGGGAGGGGGATTGTTGGATAATGCCAACATCCTGCCTATGGCAAGGCCCATGAGGGGGCTGGGGTAGCCCGGGTCGAAGTCATGATCGAACATGGCACTTGCGTGGTGAACTTGGTTAAGAAATGAAGTTGCGCCTTTGCTATCAGCTATAGCTTTTGGCATAATGGTAAGTGCTTGATCCTAATAAGATTGTTGGGTAATGCCAACATCCTACCTATGGCAAGGCCCATGAGGGAGCTAGGGTAGCCCGGGTCGGAGTCATGATCGAACATGACACTTACGTGGTGGACTTGGTTAAGAAATAAAGTTGCGCCTTTGCTATCAGCTATAGCTTTTAGCATAATGGTAAGCGCTTGATCCTAACAAGTGGTATCAGAGCCAAGATCATGGGTTCGATTCCCACGAGGAACATGCTGCATAAGGCAGGTGTTGGGAGGGGGATTGTTGGGTAATGTCAACATCCTGCCTATGGCAAGGCCCATAAGGGGGCTAGAGTAGCCCAAGTCGGAGTCATGATCGAACATGGCGCTTGCGTGGTGGATTTGGTTAAGAAATAAAGTTGCGCCTTTGCTATCAACTATAACTTTTGGCATAATAGTAAGTGTTTGATCCTAACACTCCTAGCATCAAATTTTTCCAAATTATCTTTCCCATTATTATGAACAAAACATTTGCATTCAAAAGTTCTAAAATAGAAGATATTTGGTTTTCTTCCTTTGAGTAATTCATAGGGAGTTTGTTCAAGATAGGCCTAAGCATGCACCTATTTAGAATGTAAGAAGCAGTGTTTATAAATTCAACCCAAAGATTCTTTACAAGATTACTTGCAATAATCATTGTTCGAGCCATATCTTCTAAGGTCCTATTTTTTCAGTTCTACTACTCTATTTTGCTGAGGGGTTCTTGGAGCAGAGAAATTATGATCTATTCCATTTGCTGAACAAAGTTCCAAGAATTATGTGTTTTCGAATTCAGTTTCATGGTCACATCTTATGAAAATCAAGGAGGTCTCTAATTTCTTTTCCATTTTTCTGATGATGATAGAAAAGACATCAAAAGACTCTTCCTTAGAAGATATAAAGAGTGTCCAGGTAAATCTTGAGTAATCATCAACAATGAAAAATATATACATTTTACCTCCTCTGCTTCTCACCCTCATTGGTCCACATAGGTCTATGTGAACCAGTTCCAAGCACTTGGAAGTACTTACCTTGTTCTTGGATTTGAATGATGATCTAACTTGTTTCCCCCTTACACATGCACCACATACTTTGTCATCCTTGAACTTAGTTTTAGGTAACCTTATAACCATGTCCTTGGATGCCAGTATATTCAATTGCTTCAGAATTGCATGTCCAAGTCTTTTGTGCCATAGTAAAGGATCATTAGAAATAACACTTAGACATTCTAACTGTGTCCCCGACATCCCCATGATGTCAGCTTTGTACACATTTTTATGTCTTTTATCAGTTAGCACTATCTCCTTTGTATCCAGCTTCTTTACCCTGCAACCTGCAGAAGTGAAGGTTACTTTATTGCCTTTGTCGCACAGTTGAGATATGCTTAACAAATTTTGCTTTAATCCATCCATATGGTAAACTTCTTTTAGAGAACTTGATGTACTTCTTCCAATCTTTCCAATTCCAACAATAATCCCCTTTTTTCCGTCTCCGAAGGAAACCTTTCCTTCTTTGAAAGGTGTCAGTGAAAGGAACTTATGTTTATCTCCTGTCATATGCCTTGAGCAAGTACTATCCATGTACCAATGCTTGCTTCCTTTCACTGCTACTTGTAAAGACAATTCAGGGGTTAGTTTTAGGAACCCAGACTGGCTTAGGTCCTTTCTTATTGTAAAAAGGATAAATAAGATCTTTCTTAGTCCAATCTGGCAACATATTTCTTGACCTGTTTCTTTTAACATTCTTATCCCACCTTTTATGCAGAAGATTAGTGGTTCTGCTTCTGACTCTATTAGCAATGGGACATTCAGTAGTTGGATGTCCAATATTTCCACAAAGATAGCATAGGTCAGTAGCAGGAGCATGTTCTTGGATGAACCCTATGCCAACCTTCTCATTGTAAGTCGTCCTACTGCCCATCTGCTTCACTATCCTTGAGAACTGAGTCCACCTATTTGCCCTTTCCAAATCCCTATTTAGGTCAGAAATCTTCTGAGTTAGTTTTCTAACCTTTTCCTTTTCACAAAAAAAATTCACTTTTGCATTCTTTCAACTCATTTTCAATTTTTTGTTGTTCCTCACTCATTTTACCTTTTCCCTTTTCACTAATAGTCAATTTCAAAATCTCAGATTTTAAATTTAGTGCAAGTGCATTAAGTTTTTCAACCTAGTTCTTTAACTTGTGAATCTCTTCATTAGCTTCATTCAAGCAATTCTTAACCTCCAGACACTCAATTTTTTTATCTGAAAAATCATTTATCAGTTGATCTTTTTCACTAGATAATTCTTGAAAATCATCGATCAAACCAATCATTAGCATGATGAGTTTTCTTTTTGAAAAAAGGTGCAGTTTTTCTTTCAATTCAAAAATACTTACTTCAGATTTTTTGTCATCCTCAAGATTTGAGTCACCAACAACTATGAACGCAATTTCATCCGCTTCTTCAGTGTCAGATTCCTCAATTTCGGAACCCCAGATAGCCATCATAGCATATTCTTCTTTTTCTTTTTCTTGAGAGCTTTATCTCTTGATTCTTTCTCAACGCTTTTTTTTCTCCATTCAACTTCCCAGAGTGGACAATGTCTGACATGATGGTCAGTTTTTTCACACTTGTAGCATCCTGATTGAGTTTTGTCATCATACCACTTTCTGCAACCTGAGTCATTAGACCATTTTCTGTTACCTGTTTCTTTCCTGTGTTTTCCTTTCCCCATCTTAAAGAGTTTCTTAAAGTTTTTCGCCAGATAGGTTATTTGTTCCTCATCAATATTAGTTTCCTCATCATCAAAGGCCTTCAGTGCTAGTGACCCCTCAGCAGTTGCTTCTTCCTTCTGTTCATCCTCCATATTCATCTCGTAGGTTCTGAGATTTCCTACCAATTCATCTAGAGTCATGGTAGCAATGTCCTTTGCTTCCCTAATAGCAGTTACTTTCACATCTCACTTTGTTTTAGGTAAGACCCTTAGAACCTTGTCCACTTGTTCCTCAGTAGTGAGAACCTTTCCTAAAGATGTCAATTCATTGATCAGAGTTGTAAGTCTTGTAATCATATCCAGTAGTGACTCATTTTCCTTCATCCTAAAGGTTTCATATTCAGTGAAGAGCATGACAACTCTGAATCTTCTGACTTGACTAGTTCCTTCATATGCATTAGTCAAAGCATCCCATATCTGCTCAGCAGTAGCACAGTTTGAGATCCTGTTATACTCATTTGGTCTCAGTCCACATACTAGAATGTTATTGGATTTAGAATTCTTCTTTAGGGATGTCAGATCATCAAGAGTGAACTCATTTCTTTCCTTTGGGACTTGTTGACCCTCCACAGTTTTCGTAGGAATAGTAGGTCCCAAGGTGATCCTATCCCACAATTCGTAATCTTCAGCTTGGATGACGTCTTCCATCTTTTCTTTCCACCAACCAAAGTGAGTTCCATTGAAGAGTGGTGGCCTCACAGCCGATTGTCCTTCTCCGTGTCTAAGGGGAGGTGCAGTGTTCATCATGATCGATTCTTAGGTGTTAGCCTGTAACAAGTAAACCCATTTTGATACCAATTGTAGAACTAGAACGTCCTATAGATTTGCCTAAGTTAGAACCAAGTTTGCGGACTTGTTTCTATGTGAGAAAGCAAACTAGAGACACAAAAATTTATCGTGGAAAATACTTAGCTCACAAAGGTGAAAAAAATACGACCTGTACCACTACCGAATTTTTCCCCAACTTCACTAAATCAAAATGAGCATCAATCAAAAGATTACAATTCCTAGTAATCTAAGAAACATCAAATTCAAAGATCCCTAACTTAAACACAAACCTCCCAAGGTTTATGTTCCCCAAGTTTTTGAGTTGCCCTCAACTTGAAGACTCTAACTAGCTTTAGTTTATAAATCACTGAACTAGTATAGAACCATAGTACTCAATAAAAAAGAAACTGCTAATCTAAGACACAATGAGAACCAAGTTGTTTAGTTGTTTCTTTGCTTCACTGCACTTCAGTACTCACTCTGCTTTTTCCATTCTATTTCTATTATTTCATTTCTCCGTCTTCACTCTTTTTTAAATCAAGCGCCTAAGGAGTTATTCTCTTGGTTGAACTCCTCATTTTCCTTCACTCCTGTTGTGGTAGACTTTTTCATTGTGTATGATTCCTTCCTGACACTAACTCTTTTCTCCATGTATGGTTGTTGAGCTGCCTTCCTATTTTTGTGTCACAACCTTATCTCCAGATGTTCCCATCCTTCCGCAAGCTTTGGTCTATTGTCCTGTCCTCTTTGAGACAGTACAATGAAGAATCGAACTGATCAACATGTTTCATCGTTCTTTGTCCATCATCAAAACTACAGACTGAACAGGTACTAACCTTGTTCAATGACAATAATTTTATTCAAGAACTTGATCTTCTAAACCTTGAAGGCAGTTCTTTATGGAGTTTCTTTTCTGAGATGGAGAGAAACAAAAAGAAAGTTTCCTTCCAATTTAGGGACCGTTCAATTTAAAGAATTCTAAAGGCATATTTTCAGGTTAAAAGACACCTTTTCAATAAGTCTCCACTAGACATATGAAAAAGTTAATAGGTTTTCTTATTTAAATTGATCCTCATATTAATAGATATTTACTTTTAGCCCAAATAGTTTAATACTTCATTAGATCATAAAACAAACTTCTTTAAATGATAGCATATCTATATATAAATAAATTAATACGTGAGTCCATAAAAACGAAATTACCATCAAACATATGAAAAGGTTTATTGGTTTTCTTATTTAAATTGATCCTCATATTAATAGATATTTACTTTTAGCTCAAATGGTTTAATACTCCATTAGATCATAAAACGGACTTTTTTAAATGATAGCATATCTATATATAAATATATTAATATGTGAGTCCATAAAATCGAAATTACTGACAAGTACTAGAAGTAACAGGGACAAAAGGCTCCTAGAAAGCATAGGACCTGAATTATACGTCTTAAGATGAGTAAGATATCGTCTCCACTAATTGGTATAGCCTATATTCTTTTTCTTCCCTTATATTGTATCTTTCGCTAAATTTGCATTGATTACTCACTACAATTCCAGATTCTCAGTTGTTGGATCCGTTACCGGAGCTTTATCCCTTGAGGTTTAAGGATGTACCTATTCCTGTTATCAATAATACAGTTCCAGAACCGGTACTAGACTTCACTAGAGCAATGAGCAATGTAGGATCATCTGTCGCGGCTATTATGAACACGATGCAAGACTTGGAGAGTTCATTGTTGTTACGCCTTCAGGAACATTACAAGGTACCCTTCTTTCCAATAGGCCCTTTTAACAAAATGGCGCCTATGGCCTCATCGACTAGCATACGTGAAGAAGACAACAGCTGCATTGAGTGGCTTGACAGACAAGCTCCTAACTCTGTTCTCTATGTCAGCTTGGGTAGCCTTGTGAAGATCGATGACAAAGAGCTAATTGAGACTGCTTGGGGATTAGCTAATAGTGAGCAACCATTCTTGTGGGTTATTCGACCAGGCTCTGTCTATGGCTTTCAATGTGCTGAGGCACTGCCTGATGGTTTTGAGGAAATGGTAGGAGAAAGAGGACGGATAGTGAAATGGGCGCCACAAAAACAGGTGCTTGCACATCCCGCGGTAGCAGGCTTTTTCACTCATTGTGGTTGGAATTCTACGCTTGAAAGTATTTTGGAGGAAGTCCCTTTGATATGCAGGCCATTTCTAGTAGACCAACCAGTGAACGCAAGGTATCTGAGCCAAATATATAAGGTTGGGTTTGAATTGGAGGTTATTGAGAGAACGGTCATAGAGAAAACAGTAAGGAAACTCATGTTAAGTGAAGAAGGCAAAGAAGTGAAGAAACGAGTAGTAGACATGAAAAAAACCATAGTTGCTGGTATGCAGATTGATGGCACTTCACAAAAAAATCTGAATGATTTGGTAAACTTCATCTCTGCCTTGCCATCACGGCTCCCTCCGCCAACGCCTGTTGTTGGGCAATCATGAGCTCAGGCCATATAGCAAGCAAGTGTGTCACAGAGACCTCAAGTTAGAAGAATTAAATAATCTTGTTGCCAGCTAGCATGGCGAGACAACAAGTCCATAGGGAAAATGCTGAAGCAATATAGCAGACTGTTACAATCGCAAAACTTTCTTATTTTAGTTGTTGATTGGTTTAATAAGTTGGGAACTTTGATATATTGTTTCCTAGTTGTTTGAACTGAGTTGAATTTCCTATTTGTTATTCCTATGTTACTACTTCCAAATGCTATGCTTGAAAATATAACAATGAGGGAGCAAGTACAACAATGGTTGTTTTTCATATGAAGCAAAATGTTCTCCAACGAATTTTGTTTCCTAGAAAATTGTTTTTGTGGAAAATAAGTAGTTTTCTTACTTATTTTCTAGATTTGAGTTAGTAAAGAAAATATTGTCCCAAGAGTATTTATGTATAATCTGGGTAAATACTATAACATCGAATCTAGATTCCAGACCCACAATTCGGCCCTTTAACATACGCCCACACTTGAACCAACCTCACCCCAACACCTACCCAAGACACTACCCTGGCTCAAAATTTGACCCTCGAGTAGACCCTTGCCTAACCCTAACCTAGGACCCAACAACAAACCCCAGGCATGACCCGCAACCCAATGCCAACTCTAGACCTAACCTTAGACCTGATCAGAGACCCTGACCCCAACTCTCCACCCTGAACTCAGGACCCCACTCCTGACACTGACCTAGGACTCAACCCTGACCCAACCTCGAATCCAAGAACCAAAGCTGTAAGGGCTCTGTGGAAAGGGTTGACGCCATTTGCTACTCATTTGAGTCTCTACTATGCGCTTGAAGTCCTGATAATAATAAGGAGATGATAATCAGCTTGGTACACCAAATGTTAATTAGTAGGGTGTTTATTTGTCAAAGGTGCATCTAAAAGTCTTTCTAAATAAATAAGGTTCTCCTCCCTTACTAAGATGAGTGTTTTACAAGGCTGAATGAGAAAAGTCTTCCTAGTGTCTTTAAGAAAAGAATTAGGATGGATGCCTCCCCGCCTTTGGTTTTAGCGGTAAGAGCACGTCAAATGCCTTCCAGGCTTTGGTTTAGTGGTAAGAGAACATCAACTTTTGTGTATGTCATGGTTTCAACCTTGCCATAGACAAATAGTCTACTTGCCAAACTTTCTTCTTTTTTTTTTTTTGAATTTATACCACTAATCAGAGAGTCTAGCAACTTTTTATTAAAAGTAAAAAATCTCATGGATAAGTACAAGCAAAGGGGGCTAGACCTTACCTTACTGATCCTAATGAAGTATTGAAACTTCACTAATTAACTAGCATGAAGAAAATAAGAGCTAGAGAGAACGAAGTATTTATGATCACTACAGAGGTTGTTATATACACTATGATGATATTACAAATGAAGATGCTTAGATAATGCAAAAATATAAAAGCCAAGAAGAAAGTTGACTTTTCAAACTCATACTTCCTTTTACAAAGGTATAAATTAAAAAAGATCGATTGCCCGTCTAAAGTAACTTGAAATATTTTTCTCTTTCTTCTTCTTCAAATCTATCCAACAACAATTGAAAGTTCATTATTTCTTCTTGGGTTTATTGAATCTTTTTGAAGCTATTGACACTGTCATATGATTTTGCTTTGCCAGTCACATCGATAGGTATCTTGGAACAAACTCTCTGGTCACTTTACCATCCCAATTATGTTGTCTTCCATGTGTCTTCTTTTTCATTTTGTTGCTTCCACTTCTTTGTTGCCTAGGTGAGATATCTCCATTCCTAGCTAATTTATCAAAGCATATGTCTAACACATTGTCTTCCTCATCATCGTCAAAGAAAAATCACCCAAATCAATTGCATAAGTGTTAGTTGGACTAAGTCCTGACATTAAGGCCCCTGATTCATTCTTATTTGCAATCACACTTTCTTCAACCTTTGTTGGAGGAGAGCCTACAATGTCCGAATGTTCTATGGTGTTGAGTGCTACCAATTGGAGTATCCATCAAAGTTCTAATCTTTCCACTACTCTTAGGCACAAATATAGGTGCATTATGGTTGAGATTATTCCCCGAAATTTGTGATTTATTCTCCTGAAAGCTTTCTCTTTCACTACCATTATTTTGATATTCTTCATCTTCAGCTTGTTCTGCCCATGTCTTAGACTTGGACGAAACCTCATCAATTACCTGAATTATATCATTATTCATTTGTCCAAGTTGTTCCTTTCTCATCTTTGTCGAGGTTGGTTGAGAAGGCCTCTGAACATCATGGTTGTTTTCATCTTGTAGCCTACTTACATCAATTTCTTTGGTATGCGATGAATTACTAAACTCATGTGTTGGTGCAGGTGCTTCACATTGTAAAGTATTCAGCAACACGAGAGGTTGTTTAGTAGTAGGAACTAAATTACCATAATTTAACTCTGCATATGACTGCTCAATTTGTAGTATTTGATTACTATGGATAGCACGCATTATTAATAATTATCTCCATACTATGGTCCTGTTGCCTTTTACTAGTACCCACAATGTTGCAAAAACATTTTGAGTTGGTAACTTTAAATTCTCAATCTCACCCTTTTCACAACTCGGAAAATTACCTCGACTAGTAGAGGAACATATATGAATACCAGCTGCATTTTTATGTGCAACCAAAGTCCAATTTTCATCTTTATTATCTTCTTCATTGCTACAATTTTCAACTTGCAAATCAGTATATTTATCAGCTGTTAGCCGCCCTTGTTCATCATTGTCCTGTCCAACAAAATTGGCTTTACACAACTCTAAATTTTCAGAAACATCACCATCTCCTGTAGCAATTATATTCTGCCCCAAATCAGCTATCGATGCCTCTTTCACCACTGACAATGTACGATCCGCTGATTTTAACGCTAAAGCAGTAGCTAAGTTGGATTTATCACTTGTTGCACCTCTGTTTTGAGGTAGTTGCTGTCCCAAATCGACATTTGATGCATCAATCAAATTAGTAGTATTATCATGAACTTCAACAGTAGCAGTTTCCATAGTCTTGCCAGCATTCAAATTGGTTGAAACTAATTCCTTTGTAGAAGATAGTTCAGCCATTTGGTTTCCAACCCTCTTTGCATTCAAGAATGCTCTTGCATCCCCTTTCAGTTGCTCAACATTGTTAGTCTCAGGAGAAGGCTATACAAGACCTTCTTGAACATCAGATTTTGATTTATGCCGACAAGAATTCATCCCATGCCGTTGATGTTCGCAAACCATACAGTACAGGGGAAGAGCATCATACACGACTTCTTGATATTGTTCCAATACTTTCCCAGTTTTCTTATCCAAGTAGCATAATTTAATTCTTTTTGGATGCTTGTTAAGAAGATCAACCAAAACCTTCACTCTTGCTGTACTAGGTCACTATCTAATCTGTGTCGCTTAATCAATTGCCAAAGGTTTTCCACCGGCTGAAGCGATGATAATAAAGCTTTTCTTGAAAACATACTAGGTGGAAGGCTTGGAAAAGAAATCCATGTCAAAGCTATAGAGGTTTCTTCCTTAGGGTTGAACCATTGTGACCATGAAAATATCCTATATAAGAATTCTTCACTCTTGAATTTCAAATAATGTACATGAGTAGAAAGTGATACTACGAAGTCCTCAAATTGATCAAATCGGATTAAGAAGTGTCTATAGGCAAGCCAACCTACCAAACAGTTGCCTTTGATGCCAAGTTGCTTGGTATTAGGCTGCGAATATCATTCAAACTAGGATGACCATAAGTAATTTTATAACTATCGCCTAGTGTAAACCTTCTTCTATTGTAAATTCAGCAACCTCTTCCATAGTAAATTTGATAGTAGGTTCACCATGGACCAATTCAAGTGGATTTAAAATTGTTTTGGTTATGGAATGAGAAGATGAATTAGCATGAAAAAGAATGCATAATTGATCTTAGAAGACGTTTCTCCCACAACTTGAGGCTGGGGAGAGGAGGGCGCGACCTTGGCAGTATTCAAAGCTCCATGTCACCGGAAGAGAGAGCGACCTAGGGTTTTTTTACTTTTGAGAGGTCAAAAGTATTTAGTTGTATATTTTTTTCTCAAAAAGTGCTTAAGCTTATGTTTAACTTAGGTATAACTTATGCTTATAAGTCATAAGTTATAAGTTCATGCAAACAAGCATTTAATCATTGGAGTACCACTTTTTTCAATTCGATCTAGAGAGGTGAAAAATTATAGATTATTTTCATAAAATCAGATAATATATACATATAATGATATCGGCATGGATAGTCAAGCAAAAGAGCTCCAAGACTTACAAGTGACATTCGTGAGAACGAAAGCTATGGAGGAGCTTGAAGGATACCAAAGAAAGACATACAATGTGTGGAAGAACAATCAAAGCGAGAGGATGAGGAAAAGAGGCTACATGTGCAAGTGGCCATGTCTTAATTCAAGAATTCACAAAATAAAACAACCAAACAAGGTCCTTATCTCATTATACGTAAAATTGTACTCTCTCTGTCTCAATTTGTATAACATACATTCTTTTTTAATCAGTTAAAAAAAGGACATATTTCTATATATATCGTATGTCTTCCATAGCTTGAAATAGTAAACATAAAGGGAGAAGTGCCTTTTGGGGGAGAAATCATTTAACCACCGAACAACAACAACATACCCAGTGAAATCCCACAAGTGGGGTCTGGGGAGGATAAAATGTACGCAAACATTATCACTACCTCACAGAGTTAGAGAGGTTGTTTCCGGAAGTCCCTCATCTCAAAATATCAAGCTCCATAAGTAGAAGATACTAGATATGAAAAAAAACACAACTAAAGTAGAAAGCAAATGATAATATATAAATACAATAAAAGTTACAAATATAAGACGGACAATGACTATACAAAATATAGATACACGAACTAAACAAAATGATAATATATCATGCATTTTATAAAGAATTTGAAAAGGTTATTATGAAAGGATCATTCAATAGTTGAAGCTCAACAGACCAATCAGATCAAAACCATGCCATGCAGTTGCAAAAAGAGATTAGAAATCAGAAGTCCTAATTTGATTATAATTATCATTTACCAAGTGAGAAATTTATTAGGAAGGGTATTTTCGTAATCTAATTTTATACTTCGAAGTTTTCTACTTTTAGTATAACTAGTCTTGTTGTACGCGCTTTGTGCCTGATCAAAGCGAGAAAAAATAAATTTAATTATGAACTTATAAAAAGATAAATAATTCACTACAAAAGTAATTTTGATAAATTATTTATTTATAAATGTTCTATATATAGAGATTCTATCACTAATTAGAACCCTTGGTAAATTAGAATTTTCCTTAGCGATTATAGGGTGTTTTCTTGATTCAAATAAGGAAGAAGTAGAAATCTATCAAATAAGAAAGATTTAGGAATTTTTTTCACGGCTAGAAGTCTTATTTTATCACTTCTTTCCATATATTTTAAAAATCAATATTATAAATGTAATTAAATAATAATTTAAAGAAAAATGGTGAAAAAAATAATTTTATCTAAAGCAGAGTCTTTTAATGAAGGGCAAAAAGTTCAAACAACATTTCTAAGGGTCTTCACGTTTTTAATATAGTATAGATAGATAATATACTAGTTTCTAGACATGTGTGTTGTACATATATTCCCATGTGAGTTTTATGAATTTGTTTATGATTAAAAATTCTAATGAGGGGCATGCTTTAATATATTAAATTTATTTTTTAAACAATCTAGCGTAAATTTTGAACTTTGGTCAGTAGTTAACAAACTTTCAATAAAATCACAAATAACTAACTTGAGCCCAAATAAAAAAAAATACAAATTTAAAAAGTCTAAGAGAGAAAATATGAAAAAAATAAATAGAAAAAGCAAAATGGTAATCCAACTTTGAAGCTAGGATCTTTCCACTTTTAGTAATATATGATATGATGATATAATTATATGATTAAGTCTCTTCTACCTTGGTTAATTGTTTAATTACCCCTTTTTTTTTCACTTCTCATCCCCTTTTTCTCATCTATTTTTACATTTGTGTTGAGTAATTCCGCATTTGATTTCGATTGGCTTCATTGCCACTTGAAATTTTATCATATATTAGCCGAGACCCGCGTTTCACCAAGAAAGTTCAACATATACTATATATAAATTAAAATGGATTACAAGATGGAAAATCAAACTCAAGTATGAACCAACTCTGTGCTATTAAGATTTTTTTTTTTAAATGTTAAAAAAACAAAGCACCTCAACTTTTCTTGGTATTGGACTAGAAGACATGCATATTAAAGACAGACAGTATATTACTTGTGGCTCTTCTTACTTTTGTGATTGGGAATGAAGAGCTGTCCCAATTTCATCACCTCTCATTCATTATCGAGTGGTGGATAAAGACGGATTCAAAATTTGAAATCTATAGGTTTATATAATGATTTCAAGTTAGTATACTATAATAATTGAATTCGCATTTAAATATTTATGGATTGTTAGAAAATTTCTTAGTACAATTATTATATCTGAGCAAAAGCTACTAAATTCACAGTTAACCGAATACCTTAAGGCTAGGTCCGCCCCTGCTCCGCAGAGTTGCAAAGTTTGAGAGCTATACATAAACAAAACACTTGAATAAAACAAAAATCTTCTAGTGCCATACCTACTCCAGGGACATTTAACACCAATGCTACAGCTTGGAAGTATCCTTCATTCACAAGGCTTTTCTGTCATAGTTGCACAAACTCAACACAATGCTCCGAATTATTCCAATCATCTGGAATTCGTCGTCCATTCTATGGATGACAGATTAAAGGGAATCGACCTATCATTCCTGAGGTTACAGAGTATATATTGTATGATCGAGAACTGCAAGGCGCCGCTGAGAAATTACCTTGTTAGGATGATGGAAGAGGAAGGTGATCAGCTCGCTTGTATCGTTTATGACAACATCATGTTCTTCGTCGATGGTGTAGCTACTCAGCTGAGGATTCCAAGCATTGTCCTGCGAACTTTCAGTGCTGCATATTTGCATTCTATGATCACAATTTTACAGCAACCAGAAAAAGATTTTCCTTTTGAAGCTATGAGAACAAACACATCCTTTGCTTCAAGATTTACATGTGAAGACTTAACTTACTGTCTTTGCTAAAAATAGATGATCCAAAATAGTACAAAATTTGGAAAGGATGTGTTGACCTAAATAATAAAAAGGTAAAACAAATTAACCTAAGTGATACAATATTTGAAAAGGGAGTTTTGTCCTAAATAATACAAAGGTTAGACAAGTTAACTTAACTAGTACAAAATTTGAAAAGGGAGTTTTGCCTAATGAAAACTTTTCATATTTTGTACTAGTTAAGTAAATTTGTTTTATCTTTGTATTATTTAGGTAAAAAATTCCAGCAAAGGATGTAGATTTATATATATTAACTTACTTCAAGAACACTAATTATAGACCCTTGAATCGAAGAGAAATTCCAAAATAGCAAAGATAAAAATTGAAAGGAAACAGAGTATTAGTGCCATTCCTACTCCAAGGACATTTAACACCAATGCTACAGCTTGGAAGTATCCTTCAATCACAAGGCTTTTCTATCATTGTTGCACATACTGAACACAATGCTCCAAATTATTCCAATCATCCTGAATTCGCCTTCCATTCTATGGATGACGGATTAAATGGAGTTGACCTATCATTCCCAAGTTTAGATAACGCATATGATTTGAACGAGAACTGCAGGGCGTGTGAAAAAGCTAAAGTTGATTTTTTAGAATATGATAGATTGTTCTAGTAAAGTTTCTAGAATATTCTAGAGTAGTATCTAGGGTAATCTAAGATATTCTATTCTAGAGTGGAATATAATAGAAATTTCTTGTAGATATTCTAGAGATTAGATTTTTGTAGTAAGTCATAGAATTGTCTAGATCTTGTAGTATCTAGAATCATCCGTAGGCAAGTATAAATAAGGGTGATCTTGTACATTAGTAATCAAACCAAAACCAAAATAAAAAAGTCTTCTTCCATAACAAAGCTCTCCTTTTCAAAATCTTCCTTCTCCTTTCTAGCTTCCCTTCTTTAGTTCAATCTTCCGATCTTAGTTATCGATCTTGGGCTAGTAGAAGGTTCTCGATTATACTTTTCTTCTACTATATTTCTCTACGGCACCCCTTAGAAACTACCTCATTAAGATGATGGAAGAGGAAGATGATCAACTCGCTTGTATCCAGGGGCGAATTGATGTATCATTTTTGGATCACCGGAATCCATGGTCATCCGACTACATTCACTATATTACTTATATAATTCTTAAAGAATATATTAAATATTAGCTAAAGGAACTCATTCTCAAAATGACAAGTTGGTTCCCTTGTCCTCATATCTCATATATGTATAAGATATGAGGCGATAATGTAATATAAATATATATTTTTAATTGAATATCAAGTAGACATTAGTCTTGAAAGTGCAGGCCACAATTAGGTTGATGGTTGGTGTGAAATGTACTATACTAGTCTTGAAAGTGTTAGGTACAATTAGGTTGATTGTAGGTGTGAAATGTACTATGTTTTTTGGTTATTGTTTGTAACCTAAGACTGCTTGAGTTAGTAAAGTTTTAATTTGGCATAACATATAAATTAATCCTTTTAACCTGACTTCAAATCACAAGTATCACCTTCAACTTTCAAACTGCACAAACAAGTATTTTAAGTATCCGGTTCTTAAACAAATAAACACGCGACTCCAAGCTAGCATAACACGTGATTGGAATGCATATATATATATATATATATATCTTTATTTTTCAAATCAATTTTTTTTCTTTTTCTTTGTTCTTCTTTTTCAATCAATGGCTTCAAAAAAATTGTCATTATGAAAAAAGAGGTATAATGAAGATTTCTTGGTCTTTTGTGTAAGTATTACTAAAATTTCAATACACTAAATTTTTGCACTTATGGATTTAATTTAGAATACCTTTTTTTTTAGGCGTTATACCACGTGGTCGGAACGCAAGTGAGGCGCGTCAAGCTCCTTTTTTTGAGATCCACAACAGTAAAAAACAGGTGAAATGAAAATATTTCAGAATTCAAAATATTTTTTAAAAATAAATATTTAAATTCTTTTTTGGGGATGGGGGTAGGGTTAGGGATTTAGGGGGTGGGATGGAATAAAAAATTAAAATTTTCAAAATTCAAAATTTTTGTAAACAATAAATTTTTAATTTTTTTATGGGGGTGGGGTAGGGGGCAGGGGGCTGGTGGGGTGATAGGGGTCTGAGGTGGAGTAAAAAATTAAAATTTATAAAATTTGATTTTTTTGTAAAATAATTTTTTAATTTTTTTGTATGGTGGTAGGGGGTGGGGATGGGGGCCTGAGGTGGAGAAAAAAATTAAAATTTTCAAAATTTGAATTTTTTGTAAGTATAAATTTTAATTT
>JBCEWC010011509.1:4258-16628 GCA_038996855.1 Solanum aculeatissimum | reverse complement strand
CAAACTTATTTTAAATTTAAAATTTAATAATAATTTTAAATGCATACGGTATTATCATGGAAATACACGCCTAAAAAAATTTATGTTAAATAAGATGAAAAATTTATTTTAAAAATGAATATTGAATAACTAAAGTAAACAAAGAAAATATATTTAAAACTAATAAAGTGAAGGGTATTTTTGTAAACAAGCAACATATTCTTAAAATTTATCCAACAAGCCAAGCACTCAATAAAAAATAATTTCAACATAAGTTATCTCATCATTACTAATCTCAACACAACTTATCCCATCATAACTTATCCCATCATAATTTATCCTCAAATCAAACGACCCCTTAAATCGTTATCATTTTAAACAGATAAAAAGCGCAAGTTAGAAAAAGTAACCTGTAAAAACAAGTGAGTGTGTACGCTACGCTAAAGGCGTTGTACTTGCTATGAAATTTAGGCGAATATATCGTATTTTTACCGTCTAAGGCCCTTTCATTCACCTCCTCTACTGCAACCGGTGCCGGCCACCGTGAAGATGGCTCACCTCCCGGCGTACGATCCGTACTACGTAACTCAACCAGTATATGCGTATAACAATGATCAGAAGGAGATAAAAACTCTGTTTGTCTCGGGACTTCCTGACGATGTTAAAGCTCGTGAGATTCACAACCTCTTCCGCCGCCGTCCTGGTTTTGAATCGTGTCAGCTCAAGTACACCGGCCGAGGAAATCAGGTATCCTCTCTTTCTTAATTCACTGCCTATTTTAGATGCTAAAATTTTGCGAAGCTATTAAGTGATCGAGAAAGGATTTTTGAGTCGTCTATGTGGATATTTATGCTTCATTTTAGCAGGAATCAACTGTGTGATTATCTGCATTGAGCGTGAGTGTTTATAACACTCGGTGAATTATTTGTTGGAAAGAAAATTTCTTTAACTAAAAAAAGTAGAAGAGGAATTGCAACTGGAGAAGTTATTCACATGGAGGAGGTGAAGTTGAATGAAGTTCGGAAGCGTTTAAGAATAGATTTATCTGTTTCTGAAAGTTATTGTTGGTTACTTATGTTTTGGAGGTAGAATGGCTTTGATTTTTTATTAGAAATAATTTAGGGTTTCACTTCTTGAGACTTTACTGGTTAGGATTTGGTGAAGATAGAATAAGTTACACAATGCAAGCAGGTAAAGCCGGAACCATGATTTCAACTTTGTGAGTTCTGGAATTCAAAATTACAACTTCAAGTGTTAATAAATGAGTTCTAAACTTAATATTTGTACATACTTAAATGAATTTCTTAACAAAAATTCACTATTTAAGCAACAATTACTGGTTCAGCTGAATCCATATCCAGGCATCTAGATCATCCCCTGCATGCAGATGAAGGCAAAGGCCATTTTTACCTTAGCTTATTCCATGCAAAGAGACTCTTGTCCTATTTCTCAGGTGGGGAAGGTGATATAGTTACATTTGTTTGTTATTCCGAAGACAACCTGATCAATCTGTAAAATTTATTCTGGCATGAAGTTTTTCAGTATTTCTCAAATCAAAAAATGAAAGGAATTGATAGCGAAAGACTAAATCTTTCTTTTTTTAATCAACTGTAGAATACTAAAATCTATGCGCTAATCTTTTATTTATCATTCTGTTCCTAATCTTCTTCTCCCAATATGCAGGTTGTTGCCTTTGCTACTTTTATTGATCATCCATCAGCAATGACAGCCATGCATGCCCTGAATGTGAGATATCTAATCTGAGTAGGTCTAGTTATGTTCCACATTCTATTTGGATTTGGAAATCACATATATGCTGCTTTCAAGACCACCTTATTCCAAGATCTTCTTCTGTTCTTTTTGTGTTCTGTATAAAAGATAAAGAGGCTCAGAAATATTAAATTTGTCCAACTATTCACAACCAGACCTTGCCTTCTCTTGGCCTCTCAATTCATCTGCAAATTAGTGATTTTTTGCATTATGAATTGTGGCTGTTGATGAATTGATTTGGTTTAGTTTTGTTGCTCCCGTAATTCTAAAACTAAAAGCTCACAGTGTCCATTAATTGCAAAAGGGATCAAACAAATTCTTTTTCTGTTAATATCCTTTTAGTTCTAATTGAGTTTGTTACTGCCTATTTTGAGGTTCATGTAGACGTCAACTTTTGCTTTGCTAGTTTAGTCAATTTGTATCGTTCTTGTCCTTCACCAATTCCAATTCCAATTCCAGGGTGTAAAATTTGATCCTCAAACTGGTTCCACTTTGCATATTGAACTGGCCAGATCAAACTCTAGAAGAATACAAATTCCAGGTATAATTTTGTCTCAATCATTGATATTTATTTGATATCTATAAAGTTTTCGCATCCAATAAAATGGGAAAATTCTTTTTCAGTTTTTGTTTTTTATGATGATTGTTTCTATTGGCTCATTTTTCCCAGGAAGAGGACCTTATGTAGTTATTGACAACAGAAACAAGTTCAATGAAGATGCCGAAGACACATCAAGCAATGAAGGTTTGCTATATGCTTTCACTACCACATTTAAGATGCCAAAGCATGTCTGTATTTCTCATATGCCTTTTGTTTAATTATTCCTACCAGGAAGTATTTTCGTCCAATCTCTTAGTGAGACTCATAAAGTGTTACTTATTCAGGTGATATTGATCCTCATGATGCTCCCGAGCCTGAGAATCCTGATTCTGGGACAAATAATGATTCTTTAGAAGAGAAACGGTCAGGATTTTTGATTAAATAAATTTTATTTATTAAGACATGTATTATCTGAGGTCTGTTGCTTTGATCTGTCATGGAAGGCTTATTATTCTCTATCGTGGAACAGTAAGGAGAAAGTGGTGGAACCTGACCATGCTTTGGCCCCCAAAAGTGTAAGCCTATATATTGCCCTCTTATCTGTAGCATGTGTTGTATGCTGGACTATATATGCAAGCAGATTAGATGAAGCTCTGAAAGTGTGTCATTCAAATCCTGAAAATTGGAATGAATGTGTGTGTGTGTAAGGACTATATACATAGATATAATCACAAAATGTGCAAGCGCTGCAAATTGCTGTTGCAGACCTGACCGATTTTCAATTTACATGTTTAGTTCTTAGTGAAGAAGAGACCTGCCTTATTTCACTATTGGAGCAAACATCTAGGATGAGTCTCATGGATTTTGTATTACTGATGAATTCCTCTTTCTGGAGTTCTTATTTATTTCCAAGCAAAGTTTTGCTATATGTGCCGCAAGCGTCTGATTTGGATTTGATATTATAGGAACAAAACGAGAAGACAACAGATGGAGCACAACCATGTTCCACTCTGTTTATCGCCAATCTGGGTCCAAATTGCACTGAGGATGAATTGAAGCAAGTTGTTTCTCAGTAAGTTCCTGTATAACTCACGCACAGGACGGGGTTCACTTTCTCTTCTTTCTTGAGAATTCAGTGTTCATATGGTTAAGCAGTTAGTTCTGTTAGTGCTAGCTGCACATGGAAATATTATAACTTGCTAAAGGCTACGTAAGATTGACTGTATATGTTGCTTTACTGCCAGGTATCCTGGATTTAACACCATCAAGATGCGTGCCAGAGGTGGGATGCCTGTTGCTTTTGCTGATTTTGAGGTACTCCTTTCAGCTCTTAGTGTGGCTAGAGCAAAATATAAACTTGCGATCAGGTCAAAGACTTAAAACTGAAGCTAATTACCTGCATTTAGTACATCCCTGAGACATGATCATGTATTTGGAATTTTCAACCATTCTGGTCTCCGCTGCAGTCATTAGGAAAAACTGAACTTCCCTCTTTGTGGTATTTTCTGTAAAAGGGAAGTGAAGTTGGAAAGAGATGTTACTGTGATCGCATTCTTATCAGTTATGTAGCTAGTTTTTGTTTCTATAGGGCGTTGAGCAAGCAACTAAAGTGCTGAATGAACTTCAAGGAAGCACACTACCATCTTCTGATCGGGGTGGCATGCACATAGAGTACTCCTCTCAGTCCTTATCATGCTACTGCAAGTACATTCTGAGTATTTACATTCTTGTACCAGTTTTACTAAAATTTCCCTCCTGGCCTATTCAGGTACGCGAGATCCAAAATGAGGAAGCCTTAGATACCTTTTTATGATAAAAACAACCAAGTGTTCAATGGTTGCCAACATACTGGCTCTTGCAGTGCTGAACTGAAGATATTTCCGGTGCTTAGTTTCCTCAGCGTCTTCTTTATGTGTGTTATTAGAGAGTTTAGAGCGTATGAAAGTATTTATGGACAAATTGGATGTCATTCGTAAGATACTAGCACACATGCAAATGTAGTTAAACTGGCTTCACATGAACTGCAACTGATGTAATTGCTCATAGACTCCTAAGAAGTTATGTAACTGAATGTTAAACTTCCTAGGCATCTAGCAGCTGCACTGTAACTTCAAAATGAAGAGCAGTTTGAAGCTCACGTTCGTCCCCTAATGTGGCACTGCCACTGGTTCCAAAGCAGTACATATATAAGAAACTATGACTGCAGACAGGCATAGAAATCCAGTCGAGTTTATACATGCATTTGTTGACTAAGCTAGGTTTCTCTTTCATCAAAATAACTGTTCTTTTAGTTGCATGAATAAACGTGAAGATTTTTTACTGGAATGACTAAGCAGTTCTCATGTTATCTTAAATTATGAAAACATATGTAGAAAGGGATATCAAATACAAAACATATACTATATAGTGCCTACCTTCTATACAAGATATGACAATCACATGGCTTTCAACAAAACTGCCTGGCTAATTAAACCTGATAAAGCAGCAAAATGTATCATAGTGTCAAGATCAAGTTATTTACAGATGGTCCTAATATGTTGTCCTTGATTGATCCCTGTCCCAAATATTGGAGGAGTTCCTCTTGTCAAATGAGAGCTTAGCATTGAATTCCTCCGATCCATCGCTTAACAAGGAACCACTGAACCTTTGATACTGTTGCTGGGCATCTGACCAAATCCTTCCACTATGGCTTCCAACATCATATCCAGGTGTTGTTGACAATTTTCCAGATTCCATGATAAGGTCACCTTCAAGTATTCGAAGTACCTTCATAAACAAACAAACTTGAGAATTAACTTATACCCAGCACACAGAATCACATTCCTACATTACATGAATTTGGACCTTTTATAGTCGGAATGATGTAAAGCTTTCACTTCTTTTATTCGAAATTAATATTTGCTTTACACTATTTCACGAGTGAAAAAATGTCAAAGCACAATTGTACCACTTACCTGAGACATGCGAGGCCTGGCTTGAGGATCCCGTCGTATGCACAAGGATGCAGCATGCAACATGCAGTATATTTCATGTTCCGAGTAGCAGTTCCCTAACCGCGGATCTATTAGCTCATCAACAGCACATTCTTGCAACAATGGACGCGCCTAAGACATATCAATCACAATATAAGCTAAGCATGAAAAGGAAAGAGGGCACACTCGTTTAAATCTGTATTCCTCGTTAAATATATACCCATTCTGTGAGACACTGCTGGCCCTTAGGCCTGGTAAGATCCACTGCCTTGCGTCCTGTAACAAGCTCAACCAGCACTACTCCAAATGAGTAAACATCAGCTTTTTCGGTAATCTGGCCACTTTGAGCATACTCAGGCGCCAAGTACCTAAATTCCACAAATTAGCCTCTATTGATTCTCTGTAACATAACAACAAAAGATGCAAAACTACTTCCAAGGCCTACCCAAATGTTCCAATTACTCTTGTTTCAACGCCTGTGTCTCCATCAGGTTGCCACCTAGCCAAACCGAAGTCTCCAACCTGGAAAAAGAAAGGTATATAAAGTTAGAGTGATGTATCAAAGGTTGACACAATGCAGTCTTAATAAGTAACTAATGTGTATCCTTGAACTTTCAACAGACGAGAAAGAGTTCTTCCATACTAGTGGTTCAAAGTCATGGGTGATTAGAATGTTGTTGGGTCTCATATCTCGGTGGACAATGCAGCCCACTCTGCATTCTTCGTGAAGATAACGCAAACCTCGTGCAGCACCTACAGCAATTTTTTGACGAGCAGACCACTCCAAAGGATCTCTACTACGACCTGTGAAAACCAGAAAAATGAAGACAAAAGAATCAACCTTGCAGCAAAATGAATAGATCACCAAAACCACTTCACAAAAAAAATTATATTGTTTTTATCAACAGAAAGTTAAGTTCATGTGATTAAATTTAGATTCACAGTGGAAAAATCAAATCTACAAATTTTTAATGGTCTGTACATCTAAAAGAACCTGACTCAGTACATCACAGTTGATAAGCGATGCAGATACAAAATTCACCATAGATAATTACAAGTCAATATCACATTCATGAGAGCTGTCAAGGACAGAGAGGAAGAAAAAAAACAGTATCACATACCATATAGATGAGAATCTAAAGATCCGTTGCATATGTATTCGTATACTAGAAGTCTTCTGCTGTCCTCAATACAGAATCCTATCAGCATTACAACATTTCGGTGCTGGGCACAGCTGAGCACTTCAACTTCCGAACAAAACTCTTGATCCCCTTGAGAACTTGCCAATTTGTGTTGCTTCACAGCAACAACTTGACCATCTGGAAGGACTCCTCTATGAACAGATCCATATCCTCCCTCAGCCAAAAAATTTGCTTGCGAAAAACCTCCTGTTGCAAGTTCCAGTTCAGCGTAAGTAAACCACCTGGGAGGTTTCCCAAATACTGGTGCCTTGTGTTGACAAATAGAGCACAAGGGAGGAGGGCCAAGAGGTGCACTTCTAGACAGCGCAACTGCTTCTCTCACATTCCCACTGTAATCCAAATCAGCTCTATAACTCGGGGATCCAAAATCACTTTCTTCATCAAGCTTACTAAACTTCCGCAGCAATGTCTTATTTGTGGAATCTTGTGGCCTGTCATGAGTTCTCAATGAGCTCTTTCCTTTGAATTGTGAGAGTTCAGATTGTGAAGTGATTATGTCCACAATCCATGGTTGGAACCTTAAACTTGATGATGCAGATAAATTTTCACTCTCACTCTCTGAACTCGATTCATCTACATCTTCCTTGGCAGCTAATAAATTGGATTTCTTCAGATCCCTATTTATTTCAGTGACAAAAAATGGTGAAGTTCCAGGATCAGAGCTTGAAACTGATGAAGTACCAGCTTCAGTCGTACTGAACATCTCTGGACTACTTGATGGAGTTACTAGTGGACCTCGAGAAGAATCCAATGAATCCTTCTTGTTTAATTCTTTTCCACATATTTGAGTTTGCTCTGAAGACAATGTCCCCGTGACATCAGGTTCTTTTTTAGGTGAACCTACTAAATTTAAACGGAGAACTTTTGGCTGAGATCGTTTCATGACTACAATGTTGCAGTGCAACTCTTCCATGCAGCGTTTCTTCTCATGTTTAAGATGCCTGAAAAAACACCAACAATAGTTGAGGAAAGTTCAATAAAGCTTGAAAGTATAAAATCACTTTAACAAGGAACCCAATCAGCAAAGTTTAACAAAACTTGAAAATAAAAAATTACTTGTCCAAAACAACCCAATTAGCCTGAGACTTCTTTGCCTCAGCAGACACAGCTCCATGCGGTGTACCAGAAACAATTTTAATCTTGACATTTATCTGGAGGTAAATAAGAGCAGTACAAGAAGAAACCAAATATTCAGCATGAATTTTTGTAATGATGTCACAACAGTCAAGATGATGAATTTGTATGCTTGCCTTGTTGGGATCATAAACATCATGAAGCTGAAGGATCATCTGGGAGCAATAGTCTGTTATGTCAGACTTGTGCTCGGAACTATTTCCAGAGTGCAACTTCCAGTGGCCACTGGCACAATCTCCAGCAAACCTAGGGAAACCCCATAGCTTCCTACCTACAAATGATTGCTGATTCTTAGAAAAAGTAATTTTCACTAGCCTTTATGTGAAAGCACACAAGCAGTATAAATACAAAAACATGGCTGAATTACTAAATAAAAGATCCCTTCAGAAAGCAGTTATGTGAAACCCCACAGCTTCCTACCTACAAATGATTGTGTAATTCTTAGAAAAAAGTAATTTTCACTAGACCCTTTTATGTGAAAGCACACAAGCAGCATAAATATAAAAACATGGTTGAATTACTAAACAAAAGATCCCATCAGAAAGCAATGCTGAGAAAAAGAGAAGCCGGATCAGCATCAATGAACGAGTTAGGATTCAATGGCGCACAAAGAAATTTGCAGCTGCAAGGGTAAATCCATAAGTTTACATTCTCCCACACTCTTAAGAATCGCCTGCTAAAGCTTATCTTTTTCATGGAAAGCTTTCAAGAAAAAGAAATTATCATGGTTACCCTTGAGAAATTTGAAATCATCTCTAACAAGAATACCATAATGTCATCCCATAGTGGAGCAGAGAAAATAACAAGCACAAATGTCTCAGTTATCATGGATTATTAATCAACAATTTCAATTAACTATTACAGAAGCAAGCATCTAGAGAATTCTAGCTAAACTAAATTATTCATTTCAGGACATCATAAGTGAAACAAGAAAATCCACAGAAATTACCTGAACTTTGTGAAGGTACAACCACGAGTAATGTAATGCAATCCCCAGGCTGTACAACATGAGTCAAAGACCATACAAGAGCTGTTTTGGGTATTTCCTTTGATGCCTTAACAGCCACAATAACTTTCTCTGCAGCATCAGAACTCATATCCTGTTTCCCCTTCTTCATCTCCCGACTCATCAGAACACAACAATCACTTCCTTTCCTATTTGCCTTTTCAACTTTGAACTCAAATCAACGTGCTAGACCATTTCTCTTTTCTAGACTAGATTCTCAAAACCCACAAGGAAATCATGTCTGCTCCAAACAAGAAGAAAACAATATATGCTTTATTGTACTGACTGACCCACAAAAAAGATGTGATTCTCATGCATATAAACCTAAATGGCCGCTATTCTGTCACAGTGTTTTCTCAGAAGAGTCCACTTAATGGCAATTTATAAGACCCCTTTTAACTCTACTGAATTTCATAAGAATCACTTACTTTCCTTTTTCATTCTGTTCTTTTCCAAGAAAAAGAACTGCATAAAAAAATGTATGGAAGCTCGTGAAGAAATCTATCCAAAAAACTAGCTAAAAGCAGAAATTCATCATATGCTATAAAAATGAATGAACAGTTTCGGGGCACATGATTTGTGCAAACATAAAATGCATTTGACAGCGATAATGTCCCACAAACACCACAGTCAAAAAGGGTTACCAAATAAGGTGTTCTTTTTTAGTTTGCTTTCAGATCACAAGAGTCAAAAATTGGTGCTAAAAAAGCCTCAGGTGAAAGAAATGAGCTGTTTCCCAGCTGAAAAAAAAACTATTGAATCAAATCGGTGACCCCATTATTTTCCCTTTATCTCCAAAATGGAATGTTGGAATCCAATTTAAACAGTGTAATTCAGAAACCCCATAATAAGATAAGAACAGTTTCCTCTGCCATTTCACATCACAAAATGCAAAGCACCAAACGACCAAAAAACTAAAAGACGACGCCCAAATCGTTGAATTGACACAAGAGTTGAGTGTTCAGTGACCTGTAGCTGATTTATAGATAGTAATAGTGACTCGTGACTCCTCAAGACCCTCCAATCTCCACAACCAAACCCCCAAAAGCACTCAAATGTAGATTCAACCTCCCCCACCTGCAAAATTCCAATAAATACCCATAAAACATGATGTACAATAACCTGTCATTTCCCTCCGCTTTCAACATAAAAAAACAGCTAAAAACTAGCATTCTTTAAAATTCGATTTTTAGAGAAAAATCATTACCTGAAAGAGATGAATCAGAAAAACATGAAATGGGGTTTATCAAAGTTGACCCACAACTTACAACAACTCATCAAATAAATAATTTCTGCTGAATGAATGATGAGTTTGGGCTTTTCGAAATCAGTAAAAAATAAATTTTCTTTGCTTTGTTTGTTTAACAGTTGGGTTTTTTTTATATCAGGTGAAGAAGACAGCTAATAGTATTTATTTATTTTTATTATGTGGCTCGGAAGTATTACTGCCAGATGGGTCAAATTTTTTTTAATTTGATCCATTTTGAAATTTGGGTCTACCTGCCCTGCCCTAGTCCATTATAATTTAAAAAAAATAATATTTCACCCTGCCCTAACCTAACCTGCCCTATTTACACCTTTCCCTACCCTGCCCTATTAAGGATATAACCCGCCCCGCCCCGCCCTGCCCTGCCCTAATTTTCACCCCTACTCATAGTCCATAGCTGATTCAATCACTGAGATATTATTCCCTGTGGGATTCAACCCTGACATCAAAAGCTAGGATAATATCCTGACAATAATCATCTCTACGACTGTTAGTGATGTAGGTTTGAACAGAATGACCCATGCCTATGACCTAGTTGTAACCTGACGAATGGGGAACTCAAAGGTACCCCAAGTAAACATCTTAAGCATTCATGGCATATCCTTGGTTGTGGAAGAAAAATTTAAACAACAAACACATAATTCGATGTAACGACTAGAGCCTAGGGCCTAAGAGTGACATGACGAATGAGAACCCAAGAGTCCCCGAACAAGCCTCAGAGCATCCATACACACATAATTGATTTGTAAGCTCATAATAAATACCATAATCAATTAGTGATACTAAAGTATAGGGATAGAAGACTCAATATATTAGATACGGGAATGGGACTCATTATCACACAATCAACACATAAGATTAAGGGAAGGGAATTCGGGACTCATGTTATGGGGATGTCATAGGAAAAAGGACTTACATGAATTCACATATCACATAGTACACAAGCACTATGGGGCGAGTAAGTATGACTCACGCTATGGGAATAGAAGGGTCTTAGAATTTTTCACACTTCCAAATCTCATCATAATCATATCTTCATAACATAATGTATAACATAAAATCTCAAGCATAAAAATAACATGTTTGTACAAACATGTTCATGATGTCCAAAAATACCTCTAGCACATAGAATAGGATGGAGGCCAAGACTAGTCCCCGACTTACCCTCACAGTAAAGACATAAAGCATCATAGCGTCATAGGTAAATACAAGTTGGCTTGCCCTTGAATGATAGGACTAATCACAAGTAATTCTTTCTCGATCAAGCAAGTCGTCATGAGGTGGATGAAGGTAGTCTCCGCTCCCTAAATGGTTAGATCATGTAGGCAAAAGAGCACGTGCTAGTACATTTGAATGTACTAAGAATGCGAACATGCAATTCATATGAACAAGAATAACTTGTAAAATCAATGCTAGATGATAAGGGCACATATATATAAAGAATTATATAGGAAAGAATATAATATCAATATGTCATGAAATCTATGATGCATGTATGCCATAATACATAAACATACGGGGATGGGACCATAACCGACATCTCAAACCCATGCAACCTAATACATGAATCTACCCAGTGAAAGCCTCCCACCGGATTTGAGTGGACTACATGCCAAAGGTATACTACACCATAACTTACCAACTCATCTTTCCGGAAGTATTTCATAATCATCTCTTAAAGGGGCATAAACATAAACCTACGCTGACACATAGTTATGAGAAGGGAGACTTTATACAAGGATCCCAAAGGTCAAGCCCCTACTTCAAATCTCATTTAGTGTTAGGTGAACATCCCACGGGAATACATATACATGGTTTTAAAATGAGAATAAGTTTTTCAAATATTCACTATGCAATCTTAGGCTTAAAAGCCAAAACACACTTCATAATCACGTGTACTTGGGCTAAAAAAATCCAAATCATACTTTTCATGTCATACTGCATGCATATGAATACTTATAATTGTACATAGTGGTGCATAACACCTATAATGCTTCAAAAGGTCATATCATAAACATCATGTGATCACATTCTTGTCATACCCATACTTCTTTTGAAAACATAGCCATAATCATAAATTGTGTCTTAGCTCACATCATAAACATCATGAATATCAATGTTCATGCATGCATATGTCATCAATAAGGAAGGAAATAGCATGGGCAATTAGAATTCACAATTAAATCATCATAATAGGAAGAAATCATATGAAATTCATAGTTAAATCAACAATTAAAGCTTACTTGATATTACACATGCACAGATTAAATGATTAAAGGGACATGTATATTTAATGCTTCATAAAACCAATATAAATCATAATAATAAAATTCAAATCATCAAAAATATCAATAAATAAATTCAGCCCATAGATCAATTTAAACAAATTAAAACAAATTTAAAAGAGTCATTTGAATATTATACTTGAAGCTCATGTAATTTGAGAAAATAATATTTGGGTCTTCATGATTGGAAGGGAATCATGAATCACTCCCACAT
>JBCEWC010011508.1:0-16631 GCA_038996855.1 Solanum aculeatissimum | reverse complement strand
TGCTAACCCATACTTTTGTCTACATGTTCTACTCATGTAGGTGCAGGTGACGAGTTCTATCTTCCTACCGACGAGCTTTGACTTAGAAACTATCTCTGGTGGTGAGCCCTTCTTCCAAGGGCAATAGCCTTCTATCCTCTAGCCTTAGTAGTTTATTTATGTTTTAGTTGGACTTTTGAGGGTGAGCCCAGACTTGTCGTGGCCCCTGTCACTTCAGTAGAGGCATGTGTTGGACCTATGACACTATTGTTATGTTATATGTTGACTTAAGTTTGATAATTTATCATGATTAGTATATTGACTTGTTATTGGAACTCTTGAATCTAATAGTCTATGTGTTACACTTCTGCATTCTTTGAGTAAAGGGGTTAGTGTGGTGCTATGATGGCTTGATCGAGAGCCTTCGGGTTCTCCTTTGCCATGTCACACCTAGACCCCCTAACCGGGTCGTGACAAGAGTTTTTCAAGTTATATATCAATGATTGTGAAAGATTTTTTCATAAATGAATGAAAGGGTGAACTCACCAATGTATGGATCTATATAATGTTGAAAGACTTTGTCGTGTTATATGAATTATGATGTAATGAGACACTCTATGATTTTGGTTTTATGAAATAAATTGATAGTTAATTATTACCTTTTACCCATGTTATGTTTTAATGATTTATTTTACCTATTCTATTGGAATTTGACTGAGCATCGAGAGGATTTTGAGGTGGAGGCTTGGTAAGAGAGACTCTAGTAGCAATCCTAGTCTCATAACTACATGCCATCATAGGTTATTTTAAATTACTTAGCTAGTGGATCCATACGTAACATATGGTATGAAATGATATAGGTTTACCTTGGCAAGTAGTCTCTTCTTTTTCTAATGTTGGAGTGACATTTAATTATATGTTATGGTATGCATTGTCATATTATTAGTTAAGATTGATATCCCACAAATAAGTATATTTTTGTATGACTTATGTTTCTTCAAAACTTTCACCATTACGATGCTTTAAATGAAATATTTATCATATTTTCTAATGTGGTCAACTGCATGTCATGATATATCACATATTGCATATCTTACATACTCAGTATATTTCATATACTAACACATACTTTTTCATATGTTATGTCACAATATAGGTTCTGATGGTGCCCATCCAGATCATCGCTAGAGCTTTCTAGTGATATTACTTTCCTTAGTGAGTATCATGTTTCAAAGATGTTTATGTTATTTCTAAAGACTTTGTTCTTTTTTTTAATTACTTTTAGAGTTAACTAGAGACCTGTACTGGCATCCTATCTATGTAGATGACTTGTCAAGACTATGTAAACTTTCTCCTATGATTTACTTTTTAAATTGTATGAGACTTTCTTATGAATATTATTTTATTATTTTGTTGTATGCATTATAAGTGACTTGTTTAGGATCCCTTGAGATTCTATTTACTATGTCATGCCTAGGGTGTATCTTGAATTATGACAAACGAATATTAGAGCCCAAGATTTAGAAAGATTTTGAGATGTCTGACTGTCATGACTGGATTTCTCAGATCATAATGGAAACTATCATAACCCATTGATAGGTAAGTCAACTCGTAACTCAGAATAGAAAGTAGTGGGCGTAGGGGGAACTAACAAAAATAACATACATGAGGCAATACAGATAAGTAAAAGCAGGGACTGAGAAACAGAACCCAATCCTAAACCATGAATATTTGAGGATTGGAAAACCCGAGTGAACTAGGTTCTAAGGCCTAGATTACTGCTTCTCAGATCCTCGCCTGATAATGAGGGTGGCCAAGGTCGAGACTATTGTTACCCGGATGTTCGTCAGATTTATATGGGAGGCTGAGACCGAGACTATTGCTACTCGAATGCTCACCTGATTTATATGGGAGGTCGAGACTAGGACTACTGCTACCTGGATGCTCATCTGATTTATTGGAGGTCGAGTCCAGGACTACTGCTACCCAAATACTCACCTAATTTATATGGGAGGTCGAGGTTGGGACTACTGCAACCCAAATGCTCACCTGGAACTAGATGGAGGTGTCGAACTTTCTTTCTTTCTTTCTATCTATATGACAATAACTATCGAATATCCATCTTTCAAAATGAAAAGCACCAAAGCAACCTTCCAATTATCAATCGAAATTGAGGCTGAAGCGATACGGGGCCTAACCTTACCAACATATTCGTTGAGTCATATTGCCTTACCCAACAAATGGAGTCAACATAACCATAGAGTTATATTATTTTACCTAATAAAAGGAGCCAACATAACCATCGAGTCATATCATCTTATCCAATGAATAGAGTCAATATAACCATCGAGTCATACTGTTTTATCTAATGGACAAGGCCAATATAATCATCAAGCCATCAACTGAAATTGAAACTAAACTCAAAAATGGAGTCTAACTGCCAATCTTGGGGAATTATGGATTATGAAGTGCCTATTGAGAAAGTTACTACCTTGATAAGTCTCAACTATCAGACCCAGTCTACTGCGCTATTCTATAAGGATCTAGGTCAGCCAAAACGATGTTAGGGCATCTAAAGCAAGTTTTGATATACTATACTAAGGTCAACATACTCCATAGTACCAATAATAGAAAATCAACACTAATCAAAACTACCAAGAAATACAAGGACCACATGCTCGAAAATAACTCCAAAATTCCCAAAAAAGATCTAAAACATAGTTTCTAATCCTAAGGCACATGATAATCTACCCAACTCCATCATTATGATATTTTCATCATGTTACGAAATACCTGAAAATAGAAGGCGATAATACTAACAGTGATACTAACTAACAGGATAACATACCAGCTTACAACTACTTGAAATTATCGATAAAGGCCTAAACTATCAACTCTAATACCTAAGGCATATCAATAAGCTATCCCGCCCAAACTCTAACTAATTCAGTATGATTCTACACGTTCAAACTCAGTCTAAAAGATGGGAAGTCGTAGCCTACCTGTAGGTCTATTGCACGTGCTCCAACTCACTCTACAAGAGTTTTTCCCTTCTGAATAGCCTCTAAATGCTACCACACTGTCTAAAATAAATTCATAATGTCATTATAGTTGTTTTGACACTAAATTTATAAGAAATGGAGATGGACCAATTTCAATGTCTAAAATGGAAAATGTGGGACCTCATCCAAAATACTAGAATTGACCCTAAAAATCGTCCAAAATAGCACTCCCAGTTCAATTAACAAGTTAGAAATTTAATTTGGATTAAGAACTACCAAAAAATGGGCATGCAACAAAAACTCAAAATTTAGGCTAAGCTACATAAAATGATAACAGCTACGGTGCAGAATTACCAGAAACAAAGTTCTGAAAGTCAAAACAAACCATACAATAATGATTATCATTAAAAAAACCCATGAATTAGGCTTTTGAATTACCCAAGTTGGACCTATATTGAACAAGTTATGAATTTCTAAAAATTCCACAAATTTTAGTTCAAATATGAAAATACAACAGCTAAAACTTGAATTATTACCTCCAATGTAGCACCAAAGTTACTTTATGATTCTAGAAGCACATTCTTCATGAAAAATCCTTCAGTTTAGACCCAAGAATCACTCAATTTGGACATGAAACGCTTTTCAAATCAAACTTCAAAGTTTTCAAGAATTCTATCCCAAAATTCACCAGAACCAGTACCAAAATTATGATATTTACCTCAAATAGAGTGCTTGTAATTAATTTCAATACCACCACGATGATTCTTGCAGAATTCCACCCAATTAAGATGCAAAGTTCACTGAAAATGGATTTTGAGTGCCCAAGTTATCACACCTCAAAAATCAACCAAAAATCCATTCACAAAATTCACAATGTAGCAGCTAAAAATAGATTTTTATCTCAAGCAAATCTTCTAATCAAGTTTTCAAATTTGCTAACACGTTTCTCATAAAAATTTCTTGAACTTAGACTTTTGAATCACTGAATTTGGGCTTAAATTCAGTGAGAAAGCCACTTTGAAAACTTATGCATAATGTTGAATTTGTCTCAAAGAACTGAAATATATAAGCCATGAAAATGACCTTCGTGATCGTGTAGTACAACATGGCACACCTTTGTGAACACGACTAGGGCCCCATGATCGTGAAGGACAAAATAACATACCTCTACAAATGTGGACCAAGGGCCCACGATTGTAGAGTACATATCTGAGTGCACCAGATATTAGCTTAATTTTTTACGGGATACTTAGAATTCATCCGAGACTCGTGCATGCAAATGAACTATGCTACCCTACCAAATTTGATATTTTAGATTTAATGGCACAATCAAAATTTCCATATGAGGTCGTGGATCCCACTTCCACGATCATTTTTAGCCAAATTCCAATTAGGGGATCAAAATGAATTTGAAAGCCTCGGAAACTGAACAAAGGGTTGTTCTAGCCAAATTTGACATTTTAAGACTAAGTGCACTTTTAAATTTTTTTATTCGGGGACATTTTCCAAGAATCTTGACCAAAGTCAACTATTGGCCAATTTTAAAGGTTAAAATACAAAACACAGTACAAACATTTATCAAAGGCTTTGATTATCAAGCCGACCATGTTTCTAGAGTAATTTGTCCATTCCATAGTTGATGGAACTGTCAGATTTCTGTTTTGAGGCCGTTTACTTGCATTTTGCACAAAAATCAATTTTTTAAAAATATAAGGCCCTCTAAAATATGAAAAATTACACAACTCTCAAACAAACTATCAAGCGATTGAGCTACCAGTTCTAACATATCATAAATAATTTGTGTCACTATAGGAATGTTCTAATGGAGGAAAAGATTCAATATAAGCTAAATGACCTAGGAGGGTCATTACACTGACAAGTTGCCTCAAGTCGGGTCTTATTCATGCATGTAAAGTGCGCCACATCTATGACTAAGAGACTATGAGGAGTTTAGGAAACTTCCACTTTCTTTATAATCATATGTCATATGATAGAGTTGAACCCTACAAAGATTCCTCCTAACTTATATGTTTTGTGTTTCATAACTATGCCTCCAAGAAGATATCTAATGTGTAGGAATGTGAATACTAATGAGGATAAAGCACCTCCAGCTCTGTTTGAGCTTTTAGATGATCAAGTCTCTCATGCCGAATTCTGGGCCACTTTTCAAATTTTTTTTCAAGCTGTAGTAGCTCAACTCAACCGAGAGGTTGTAACTCTCATGATCCTAAATGTGGGCACAATGACAATAAGGGTTTGAGACTTCACAAGGATGAACCCTCAGGTGTTCTATGGCACAAAGGTGGAAGAAAATCCATAAGAGTTTATTGAAGATATCCAAAATATAGTGGACATCATGGGTGTAACCTCTGTAGAAAAGTCAGACCTAGCTACTTACCAATTGAAGGGCGTTGCTCAAGTTTTGTTTAACTAATGAAAAGAAGAAACAGTTGATTAGGGTCCATTAGGTTGGGAGAAATTCAATAGTTCCCTTATTGATCATTTCTTTTCCCTAGAGTTAAGGGAGGCCAAGGTTCTTGAGTTCATTGATTTGAAGTAAGGAAACATGAGTGTGAGAGAGTATTTCTGAAATTTTACCCATTTGTGTAAGTATGTTCCAACATTCATGGTCAATCTATGAGCTCGTGTTAGCAAGTTATTTCAGGAGGGTTAGATTTGGTTGTGAAGGAATATAGGACCAATATGATAATCGATAAAATGGACATTTCAAGGTTGATGACATATGTCAAGAAAATTGAGAAGGAGAAGCTCAAATAGAGGGATAAAATAAAGGTGGGCGGTTTTCTTATCAAATGGCCAATGGTGATGGTGATCTTTCTCAATTTTGATAAAAGTTCTCCAATCCAAATTCGTCAAATGCTTTGGGTCAAAAGTTTAACAAGGGTAAAGTGTCTAACCTAAAACCTCAAGGAGGTGGTTCAAGTGGGTATTCTCTTCTTGCTTGTCAAAAGTGTGGAAAATGCTTAGCGGGTACAGATGATTGCTTTGGCTATGGAAAGATAGGCCATAAGGTGATAGATTGTCCATTGTGAGCTAGCAAGGGTAGAGATGGTCGTCAAGCTTAACCTAGTGCCCCTACTGGTTTTGATAGTCAACATCAAAATAAATTTTATACTTTGCATACTCATCAGACTTAGAAAATTTCTTCGAATGTGGTTTTGAGTATATTACAAGTATTATATCTCGATGTTTATGATTTATTAGATTCGAGAACGAATTTGTCTTTTATGACTTCTTATGTTACTATAAGGTTTGATGTAAGTTATAAGATCTTATTAAAGCCCTTCCCAATCTCCACTCCCTTGGGTGAGTCTGTCTTAGCTAAATGTGCGTGTATAAATTATTCAACTTCAATCTTTTAGAAAACCACCTTACAAAATTTTGTAGAGCTTGACATGCTTGATTTGTATACCATTATTGGTATCAATTGGCTACATTTATGTTATGCCTTCATTATTTTCATACCCGAGTCATAAAACTTTAATTTTCTAATGAGCCAGTTATCAAGTGGAAGTGTAGTAGTTCAGTGCTTATAAGTTGATTCATTTCTTATCTTAAGGTGAGAAAGATGATTTCTAAGGGTTGCATTTATCATTTAGTATAGGTTAAGGATTCTAATGCCAAAACTCCTACTCTTGAGTCAGTTCTAGATGTAAATAAGTTTTGAAAGGGTTTCTTGATGCTTTTTCTAGTATTTCTCTATCTAGTGTTTAGTATTTACTTTTTGGGTACCACATTATTTTGTACTCACGCTTGCTTCTACACTTGTGTGTACGTTGTGAGCCTAGTTCCACCTGATGTTCTTTTTATACTTTTAACTGAGCTTCAGGATTGCCTGAGAGGTAGCAACTTATTATTCAGCAAACTCATAAGGCTTCCTTTGTATTATTTTTTGTTCTATTCGGGGCTAAGATATTGAGACTTGTAAATTTTCTTTCATACCATTGTTTGTAATAGAGACTTGTACATGTGACATCAGTCTTAAAGTGGTTCTAGGCTTGTGATTTTTGGCTATTGTTGAATCATATTTTTATACATTCATATTTTTGCTTTGTTTTTACTTTATTATATCATATACTCATTTAGGATAGCTTGTCTTGGAGGGTTAAGATGAGTGTCATCACACTTAATTTTAGATCGTGATAGTTTTTATCTAAGTATTTGACATGCCAGCATGTTAAGTTTGAGCACTAGAGGCCCAAGGTGAGTTTCAAAGGATGCTCATTACCACGTGGAAGTGAGGATATATTACTATGGACTTTGTGGTGGGTTTTCCCACTATTGTGTGTGTTAGGTGGAGGGGTGGGGGGGGGGGGGTTATGACTCCATTTGAGTGGTGGTGGATCGATTGACTAAGTCTTCCCATTTTGCTTCGATCAAGGTAAAGTATACAACAGAGAAATTGGCCCAACTTTATATCAATTAGATAGTCCAACTTCATGGGGGGATATCTCTATAGTTTTTAATCAAGATCTATTGTTCACTTCTCACTTTTATAAGATATTACAACATGGATTGAGTATTCAATTGGATAAAGGTACAATATTTTACCCTAAGATCGATGGTCAGTTTGAGAAGACTATTCAAGTGTTAGAGGATATGTTTCTGATGTTTGTGATTGATTTTGGTGTTTGATGGGATCAACATTTCCCTTTAGCAGAGTTTGCCTACAACAACAACTACCATTCATCATTCAGATGTCTTCATTTTAGGCATTATATGGTCGGAGGTGTAGATCGTTCATTGGTTGGTTTGATTCGATTGCGGTGGAATTTTTTGATACTGATTTGCTTAGAGATGCCATGGTACAAGTGCATTTGATTCAAAGTAAGATGTTGATAGCCAAGAGTCACCAGAAGATTTATGCCAATAGGAAGATCCAACCCTTAGACTTCATGGAGGGTAATCATGTATGGCTAAGGATATTGTACATGAAGGGTGTGATAAGGTTAGAAAGAAAGGCAAGATAAGCTTAAGGTTCATCGGTCTATTTGAGATTTTGAGAAGGATAAGAGAGGTGGCCTATGAGTTAGGCTTTCCACCTAGTTTGTTAGTGTCATTTACCCCGCGGTTCATGTTTTTAAGTTTCAGTGATATACACTGGACAAGGCCTATATGATTTCTTTTGACTTGGTGGATTTGGATCCAAATTTGACTTATGAGAATGAGTCAATATCCATTCTTGACAAGTAGGTCCATAAGCTTAGGACCAAGGAAATTATATCAACAAAGGTTTAGTTACATCATTGACCAGTAGGAGAGGTGACTTGGGAGACAGAGTCCGATATACATGCCTAATATCCTTATCTTTTTTAGGCTTTAGATATGTTCCTTTATCTTATGTTCGAGGACGGACATAGTTTAGTGGTGGATGCTGTAATGATCCTGAAGGTCATTTTTAGAATTTTTAAAAAAAATTATCATTTTACCCCTCCCAATATGTGCTTTGAGTCACTTTTGATCGATTTGTGGGATTAGTTTTAGAATTTTATGAAAACATTGAGGAATTTGAGAGTTTTTGAGTTTTAAAGGCTTAACTTGTTCAAAAAGTATTTTTTGATAATAATCAAAGTTATGAGTCTCAAAATAAATTCTATCAATTTCATCAGCTCTAGAATGTGAAATTTGGTCTAAGAATATCATCGTTTTTTGTGTTGGAGTTGTTTTTTGAATTTGAGGTCTTAAGTTAAAAGTTTGAGTTTAAATTGAATCAAGATTTAACTTTGATAAACATTCAAAGTTTGGATACTCGAATTAGATTTTTGATGATTCAGGAGGTGACTTTAGGTCTAGAAAGAGTTTTAGTGTATTTCTAAGAGGTTCTAGGGGTGTTTTTATCGTTTTGAGCCTTAAGTTAGTTTAGTGGTGACTAATTGAATTTTAGGTCAAAGAAAACCTATATTTGATTTTCAATGATTTTATTGAGTTTGTAGTCTTAAATTTTATAGGACAACATATTTGGTTTGTGTGTATATAATTCCTAATGAATTCCAAGGGTCCTTTTTAAAAAGTTTGTATTTTAAGTGTTGTTGTATTCTGGTGTCAATCTTTTATTTTCACGATCACATTCCTCTATCCACGATAGCATAGGTGTCTACCTTTCCTCATCACGTCACGAAACCCTTAACTGCGATCGCAATGACTAATTTCAAGGTTGTCCATTTTCCTCTTTGTGACTTCATAGGTCCTTGTTCACGATCACAAAGTACATTACCCGACATATTTAAAAATTTTAAAATCTAGATTTCTTTCTTATCTTCTAATTTTGAGCTTTTGTAACTCTTGAGTGACAATTTTAAAGAGATTTTTTGAGATAATTTGATTGGATACGTGATTTAACTAATAATCTTCATTTTTCATCGATAATTTTGTGATTTCAACCTCTAATTCTTGGTTTTGAACTTCAACTTTTATGAATTTCTCCAAGAACATAGAATTTCGATAAATTGATGATTTTTTAGTTGATTTCAACTTCGACTTCAAATTGATTTTCACCGTTAATTTGCAAATGCTCTGAGTAACAAAATTATATATTAATTTTTAATTTTTCTTTCTTTATCGGTATCAAATTTTGGGACCGATATAGGGTCGATTTTTAGCAATTATTATTTGAGTGTCATTGTTCTTGTATTGTTATTGTGATTCCATATGAATAAATTTTGTTGAATAAAAGTCGCAACGAAAAGGGAAGGCTAAAGTGTTGGAGTAGGTAATTGATTGCTTTGAGGAAAGTGAGTTTCTAAACCTTAGTTGATAGTATTGAACCTTATATTTCCTTCTATGTGTGTCAGAGAGTAATGGAGATTCGGCTATGGGATGAATTATTCATGAAATGATCTAATAAGATAAGATGGGGTAAAAATGGCAATGTGATTTGATGTGGCAAAGTGATTCTTAAATTAAACATTTTGATCGAATGATGTGAATCCTATATCCAGACAAATTGTTGTGAATGTTAAATTGAGTGGATTGCTATGTGAACTTCATCACATACTCATAAATTCTATGTATATGCTTATTTACATTAATTTAGAAAAATTAATTGAGATGCAAAATTTTCTTAAAAGTCGACAGAAAATTACTCCGGTCAGATATAATAAAAAATGATGAAAAATGATTCCGGCTGCTCTCGACTCTACGCTTATGCTTAACACACACCCCTACTCAGGAGATTTTGAAGTGGTCGTACTCAATTATTTAAACCTAACATGGTTAAGATCGATCCCACTAGGAATATGGTAGACCCCAGATTAGCACACTTTCTGTAACTTGACTAGCTGTACTCTAATATCTCCCAGAAACAGAGAAAATAAAAATGATTAAAATGAAAAGGGAAGATTTGTGATAAAAGTAAATTCTAAACTACAATAGCAAATTGTTTGTAATCAATAGAGAAACTAACTAGGGTGACGTGTTCCCCATGACTTCCTAACTAAGTGTTTTAAGATACTCGCAACTTTTATCTAGTGTATAGGTGCGGACAGTAAGTTAGGTTCTCCTAAATCCTTGATCAGGCATCTAGGTGAATTTCATCATATTACTGGATCGGTCTCTGTGATGTGGCATTACTAACCCTTACTTTTTATCCCAGACCAAAACTACTACCCCTAATCGCCTGATTAGTTGAGAAATAGTCAATCAACCTTTGTTAATTACTTCTTTTCCTATTCGTCACCTCCTGGATCGGGAAGGTGATACTAGGCAAGTTCTAACATAGGCCTCCATTAAAATATAGTTTAATTGAAGAAATTAATTAATACATCCTAACCACCATTCAAGAAATTGCAAGTAATGCAATTTTATCTTAGCTTGTGTGTCATGGTTCCCATAACCCTAGTTGTGGACTTAGCCACACATCCTTGTTGTATGATTAGAAATCATGTAAGAAGAATACATAATTAAATAACTTATGCAACAAGAACTGATGAACAAAATCTGGAATCTCAATGAAATTGCAAACTTGACTTGATAAAAATCACAAAAGAGGTTCACAAATATTTCTCTCTTCGTTCTCTTGTTGATCGCAATAAAGTCTCTTTTTTTCAAAAAACCTAAAAATAACTATTTAAAGTACTAAAAATACAAAGCCGAAATAAAATAGGACAACGGGGTTGACACTGGTCACAAGCATACTTTACGGTGTGTAGGACAGTTCACGGCTTGTGATTCGGGGTCTCATGGAATGTTGTTGAAGCTACTGAACTTTGTACGAAACCTTCTTCACGAGTCATGAAGTCTTCCATAACCCGTGAAGGTTTTCGTCTGAAACGCTTTCAGAAACTCCTCACTTTCTGCTTCTTCACCCACGACCTCACTCTATGACCCGTATATTGGTCTATGACTCGTTCTCTGGTCTCGTAAAGTGGAACTCACTTTGCAACCCCTTACTGGAAGAACAAAGAAACCCCCTCTATGACTCGTGGAACGATCCACGACCCATAGAGGGTCTCGTGAACTGCCAAGTTGGTGCAGAAACTGCATTTCAAGCTCAGAACCATGTCAACACTGAAATCTAGCAAAGACAAATAAAAACAAATATCAAATCTACTAACATCGCTTTGAGAACACATAAATTACCAAGATTCAAGCATTAAAAGTGATGTATTTTCGCAGCACATCAACACCCTCAACTAAAAATTGTTGCTTGTCCTCAAGCGACGGACTAAATCTACTTAAGCAACACAGAGACACAGAAATTAATCCAATGGCATAGAATACATCAAAACCTCCATAGATATCTAATTCTCCTCAGAACATATATCAGTTAGCTATCTAGTGAACCAATGTAGACTATTGAACTCTTATAGTGCAACTATGACAAGTCATGCATCCACAAATAAGTGACATATCACTGAATTAGTCACGTGTAACGATGTAATACAAGTTCCCTCACAGAAAGAAGTCCCTTCAACACTCTAGTGATATGTTTCAGTTAAGTTCATTAGGACTGTATCAAAACACTCACTCTCACAAAAGATATTCAACTACTATACCTAATACCATATGCTTGCCCCTATACTCTAGACTTATGACCTGTCGACTAGTTGAGCTAGGATCACTTTAGAACTTTTTAAGCTTGTAATGTAGGCTCAGGGGCTTTGGAATGATTATCTGGATAAATAGTGACTACGACCCTCCTTGATGCTGCATTATTTACCACTTTCGCTCTACCAACCTATCACTTCTCTTTTCTTCTCCCCTTCTCCTATTTTTCACCTGTCTAAGGGTGCGTTTTTCTTTTTTTTTAGCACTTTGTCCTTATTTATGTACACTATTTCTAACTTTGGCAAAATAATCATTTTTCTTGCACCCCTTTTATTCTTTTTCTTCCCTTCTTTGTATCACTAAGCATTTTTCCTTCTTTTATGACTTCCCCTTATATCAGCCACCCTCAACTTAGGCTTTTGGCCTAAGCTAAGGTGCACAATATCTAGCCTTTGAACCAGGACCACTTGTTGGGTAACCACCCTCAACTTAGGCTTTTAGCCTAAGTTGAGGTTCGCAGTGTTCAAGGAAAGACCAGGGCCAAACTTGGGATTTATCATTTATTAAGGCTCAGGCTATTAGGTGTTTACAAAGAATAGGGTCGATGTTAGGCTCAAAACATGAATCAAGGGATACTCAACTTCTTTGGTTAGCTATTTAAGCTAAGCGGGATCAATTAGAACAATGGACTAAGATCCTCTCCTAACCAACTAACCTAAAGTCTAAATCCTGAGTAGCGGGGCAAGTTCTAAATTACGGTACAGAATCATGTAATTACGTCACTCACTCATGGCACTACTTTACATATTTACATAACTAATCAGATTATGCTCTTTATCATAGTCACACACTTGTCAGAACAAACACTATCAGGATAGCCAAATCATGCATGGTCACTAACAGACTGACAAAAATTTGGTGGGTGTCATTTTTACACAAAATTTTACTATGCCATGGATATCAATACAATGTACTACACATGCTCTTAAAACATCCTAAATATGTCGGTTCAACATAAAATAAAATCCTCAAGGAAAGAACACATGCAAGAAAACCCTTTGGATATCAAAAATTGGGGTAATTATAGGCCAGGGTTACTCAGACTTCACCTAGGTCGTATAACCACCCACACCCCATCAACAAGAATGTGCATTGTCCTCAATGCACGAGAATAAAATATAAGGCACTAGGGTCAAAAGAAATATACCTGAGTGCCTAACTGCCTCGCTCCATCATGGGTTACCTCCCAAGTAGCACTTGATTTATTATCGCGGCATGACTCAGTCCACTTTGAGTACTCAGACTTCCTCAAGTGTCCATTCTTCTACTATTTTGACTTCTTCTTCATTACCAAGGTACAACTTCACTCTTTGACCATTCACCTTAACCTTGAAAATATAGCCATCTCGTTTCTCCAAGTCAATATCTCCATTACTGAATACATGTGCTAATTTGAATGGTCCCATCCATCTAGATTTGAGCTTTCTAGGAAAAAGCCTCAATTGGGAGTTGAACAACAATACCATATCTCCATATGCAAACTGGCAATTTTCAATGCGTCGGTCATGTTGAAGCTTCATACATTGTTTGTACAGGGTTGAACTCTCATATGCCTTTAGGCAAAACTCATCAAGCTCATTAAGCTAGTTCAGCCTTGCGGTGCTGACCTCCTTCCAATCCAGATTCAACTTTTTGAGTGCCCATAAAGCTTTGTGCTCTAGCTCTACCAGTAGATGACATGATTTCCCAAAGACCAGTTGGTATGGTGATATACCAATGGGTGTTTTGAATGCTGTCTGATATGCCCATAGTGTATTATCAAGCTTTTGTGATCAAACAGTCCAGCTCACATTCACTATTTTGGACAAGATCTGCTTAATATCCTTGTTTGACACCTCCACTTGCCCACTAGTCTGGGATGATAACGGGTTACTATTCTATGCTTCACTCCATATTTTTCCAATAGTGCTTTGAATAGCCAATTGCAAAAGTGCGATCCTCCATCACTAATGATGGCTCGAGGGGTACCAAACCTGGAGAATATGTTCTTCTTTAGGAATATTGTCACACTTTTACCTTTATTGTTGGGAAGCGTGACCTCTTCCACCCAATTTGACACATAATCTACAACAACTAAGATGTATTTATTCCCATGCGAGTTCACAAATGGGACCATGAAATCTATTTCCCATACATCAAATAGTTCAATTACCAATATGGGGTTTAGAGGGAGCTCCTGTTTGTGGGAAATGGCCCCTTCTCTCTGGCATCTATCACATGCCGTTTCATAATCGTGAGCATCTTGGTGGATTGCCGGCTAAAGTATCTGCACTGCAAGATTTTGTATGTTCTCCGTGCTCCACTATGATGCGCTCCTACCATTGATGAGTGGCACGCCTCTGGGATACTTATCATTTTTACCTATGGAACACAGGGGAGAATAATTCCATCAGCATATACATAGAACAAATACAGGTCATCCAAAAAGAACATCTGCACATCTGACATGAACTAGCGGTACTGGTGAGTGCTCATATTGGGTGGTACAATGTCACTAACCAAATAGTTTTCAAAGTCTGCAAACCATGATATTAAGTTGTGTGATGTTGTTAGTACCCACTCCTCAGGAAAGGAAGCATCTTCCAGTCTGGAGAGATGGTTCGCCACCTATTTTTTGTCCCTTTCCAATCGATCACTTCAAAGTCAAACTCTCAGAGAAGGAGGATCTATCTAATCAATCTTAGCTTCACATCCTTCTTTGACATCAGGTATCTCAATGTCGAGTGATATGTGTGAATAATGGACTTAGTCCCCAAAAGATAGGATCTAAACTTTTCAAAAGTAAAGACGACTACAAGCAACTTGTGCTCTGTGACGGTATAATTTTTTTGTGCTGGATTTTGAGCTTTGTTGGTATAATATATCGAATGCAAGATTTTATCACGACGTTGTCCCAACACCACACCCACTACAATTCCACTAGCATTACACATGATTTCAAATGGTTTGGACCAGTCTAGAGCGATGATGATAGGAGTTGATATCAACTTCTACTTCAACCCTTCAAACGCTTTGAGGTATGCATCATCAAAAATGAACTTAGTCTCTTTTTTCAACAACTTGCATAGCGGGTGTGCGATCTTTGAAAAGTCCTTAATGAAACACCTGTAGAATCCTGCATGGCCTAGAAAACTTCTCACCCCTTTGACAGAAATAGGTGGGGAAGACTCTCAATCACCTCTACCTTGGCTCTGTCAACCTCAATGCCTTTGATAGAGATCCTGTGTCCTAGCACTGTGCCTTTCTTGACTATAAAGTGACATTTCTCCCAGTTTAGCACAAGATGACATTTTTCACACCTTTGCAGCACTACATGCAAATGTTTTAAGCAGTCTTCGAAAGAGCAACCCACCACACTGAAGTCATCCATGAACACTTTAATTGTATCTTCCACCATGTTAGAGAAGATGGACATTATACATCTCTGAAATATTGTTGGTGCATTACATAGATCGAATGACATCCTCTTGAATGCAAAGGTGTCATATGGGTATGTAAATATGATTTTCTCTTGGTCCTCTGGGGCAATGGAGATCTGATTGTACCTAGAGTAACCATCGAGAAAGAAAAACCAACCTTTGTCTACCAATCTGTCGAGCATTTGGTCCATGAATAGCATTGGGAAGTGGTCCTTATCAGTTGAAGCAGTAAGTTTATGGTAGTCCATTCAGACCCGCCATCTAGTGATTGGTTGCATAGGAATCAACTCATTGTGTGCATTAGGGACTACCGTGATGCCACCCTTTTATAGAACACACTGGACTGGGATGACCCATTTGTTGTTGGCTATAGGATATATTACACCAGCGTCCAACCATTTGATAATTTTTTTCTGGACAACTTCCTGCATAGATGGGTTGAGTCTCTGCTGGTTTTCCACACTAGGCTTGTACCCCTTTACCAATTAGATTTTATGAGTATATATTTTGGGTGGGATACCAATGATATCTATAATTGTCCATCTAATAGCCTTCTTGAACTACTGCAAAACTGCTACTAATGTCTGCTCCTGTTGGGATGTTAGGTCTGGTGCCACTATAACTGGTAGTGTGTTGTTGGACACAAGAATGCATATTTCAAATTGGGGGGGGGGGGGGAGGGGGGAGGTCCTCCAACTCCACCCCTGGTGGTAAATCAATGAAAGGCTTTGTGGGTGGTGACTCTCGGTTCTTCAAGTCTAGATCAAGCCTATCTTTCCTCCATGGGTGACCCTGAAATTCTAGAGCTTGAATGGTTTCCTCATAGTCTGGGATGCCATCACTGTTAAAATTTATCAACACTGCTCCCAAAGGGTCAACACCTTGCCTCTCTTCTATCAGCACTTCAAGTTCATCTTCATCATCCCCTTGGTCCAGATTAACCTGAACTATCCTTAGCTATACCTAATTCTTGTAATGACACAAACACACAAAATAGTGTAACATACAGACGATAAAGAGTAATCTAACAAATTATAATGTGCTAATTGAGTCTAGCCGTTTTCTCCGGTAACGGTGCCATTAAATGCTCTCGACTCTGCGCTTACGCTTAGCACACACCCCTACTCAGGAGGTTTTAAAGCGATCATACTTAAGTATTTAAACC
>JBCEWC010011507.1:0-16631 GCA_038996855.1 Solanum aculeatissimum | reverse complement strand
TCAAACCTAATCAAGTCTTCTTTCCCAAATTCTACAAGCTAGCTTCAATGGAGGTCAAGAGAGCCTTAGGATCTTAAAAGAGTATATAGGAGAGTTCTAATGAATGAAATAGGGTTTAGGGAATGTTATAGGGGTTTAGGATACCTTAAGGGACCAAAAGGGGGCTTAGGAAAATATTAAATCACGAAAATACCATTAATAAACCGGAACTTTTCACTGAACACAACACCCAAACGGCTGCTACAGTTCTTTCAAATGGTCACACGGTCCGTTCAAGTGACCGTTTGGGTGCACTTAGCCAAAGTTTTCCACGAACTCTCGAAGGACTTTCTGTTAAACTTCACGAACAACCAAACGGACCATCAAAGGTGAGATGGACTGTGCCATGAACCGTCTGACCTCCCTTAAATTAAAAACCTCAGCCCAACCATGGCCTAGCGACTGCCTCACTCAACGAGGCAGCAAAATGCTCGTCAAAGTGCAAACGGTCCGTTTGAGGAACCGTTGACCTACACTTGTATTAGGGGTGGTTTCATGCCACCCCAAGCTTACTGGAACATCACACGAGATACTAGACGTACCGTTCAAAGTTTAACGGTCCGTACAAATGTCCTTGGCCATTTTACTGAGCCTATCTCCAATGGCTTCTGAATTTTAGACAGTCTCACTGTTTGGATTATATCTCCCTCATCCGATATCCAAATTGAGTGAAACCACTTTTGTTCCAAAGCTAACTCAAATATATTCAATATGATATGTGGTATCTCACATGGTTCATACCACATAAAAAGTTATGATTATTTGAAGTTGACTTTCAAAACTGTCCCTCCAGGCCACTAACTAGCCCAATTTGCATTCAGTCACTTAAACTCATCCCGTGGCCACCAAAACTCATACATGGCTTGTAGTACGTCATATAATTCCAACCATAAGTAGATTTCAAAAATATTCGGGTTGTTACAGTCTTCTGTGGAGAAAGCTGAGCTAGCTGCTTATTAGGTTAAGGAAGTGGCTCAGGTGTGGTATATTCAGTGGTTTACGGAGAGGGTTGGTAATGCTCAGGTTGGTTGGGAAGAGTTAAAATTTTCTTTTTATGATCGTTTCTTTCCTTTTGAACTTATAGAGTCCAAGATGCCAGAATTTATAAATCTCAAACAAAGTGGCATGACTATGAGGGACTATTCCCTAAAGTTCATAAAGCTCTCAAAGTATGGTCCAATGCTAGTGGCTGAACCTCATGCAAAATGCACAAGTTTATATCTGGGATCTCTAATTTGGGTATGAATGAGTGTCATATAGCTATGCTTATTCAGACCATGGACTTCTCCATGCTCATGACCTATGCTGAACAGATTGAAGGGGATAAGCTCAAAGAAAGAAAGGGGAATGATTCTAAGAGGGCCCATTATGATAATAGGTTCTCCAACTCTAAGGGTGGTGGTTATGGTCACTTTCAGCAGGGTTAAGGTTCTAATGCAAAGATTTCAAATGCGAAAATGTCTCTTCCTACTGCAAAGAAAAGAGGTGGTTCAATGCATTCTTGGTGTGACAAGTGTGGGATAAATCACTCAAGTATGTGTTGGAAGTCTTCATGTTCTTGCTTTGGGTGTGGTTATTTTGCTCATAAAGTCATTGATTGACCTACGAACACAAGAAGGAATCAAGTGGCTCACGGTGATCAAGTCTAACAAAGAGCTCCTCTAGGTGGTTCCCCTAAGAACAACAGGTTCTATGTCTTGCATGCTCGTTAAGAAGTAGAAAAGACTTTGGATGTGGTTACTAGTATGTTAAAAGTCTTGATTTTGATGCTTATGCTTTGCTACATCCAAGTGAAAACCTATCTTTGGTGACTCATCTGTTGCCTGTTAACTTTTGTTTGTGTCTTGAATTTTTTATGGAATCCTACTCAGTTTATACTCTTGTGGGTGAATCTATTATTGCCCAAATGGTCTATCGAGGTTGTCCTGTTTTAGTCTTGCATAAAGTCCTTCCTTGTGATCTTGTAGAGATTGAGTTATTAGATTTCAATGTTATTCTTGGGATAGATTGGTTGCATACTTCATATGCATCTATTGATTGTAGAACCCAAAAGGTTAAGTTTTAGTTTCCTCATGAGCCTGTTGTGGAATAGGAGGGTAGTGAATCTGTTGTTAAAGGTTGGTTTATTTCCTTTCTCAAGGCCCATCGAATGATTTCTAAGGGGTGTATCTATAATATTGTGAGGGTTAGAGATGTGGAATCTTAGTCACCTACTCTTTAGTTGGTTCCAGTGGTCAATGAGTTTCTGGATGTTTTTCTTGAGGATTTGTTTAGTATTCCTCCCCAAAAGGGAGTGGATTTTGTCATAGATATCCTTTCGAATACTCAGCCTATTTCCATTCCTTCTTATCGTATGGCCAGGATGAATTGAAGGAGTTGAAGGACCAGTTGAAGGATCTTTTAGAGAAGGGTTTTATTAGGCAAAGTACTTCACCTTGGGGTGCTCATGTGTTATTGCTAAGGAAGAAGGATGGGTCACTTCGGATATGTATCGACTATCGATAGTTGAATAAAGTGACTATCAAGAATAAATATCAATTTCCTAGGATCAATGATTTATTTGATCAGTTGAAAGGAGCTACTCATTTCTCAATAATTATTCTATGCTCCAGTTACCATCAGTTAAAGGTTTGGGAGTATGATATTCCCAAAACTACATTTCGGACTAGGTATGGGCATTTTAAATTTATAATGATATCATTGTTTTGACTAATGCTCTAGCTGTGTTTATGGACCTTATGACATTCTGATTTATTCCCAAAGTGAGCAGGAGGATATGGATCATTTGAGGTCGGTTCTTCATACATTGAGAAAGAAATAATTATTTCCTAAGTTTAGTAAAAGTGAGTTATTGTTAGGTGAAGTAGCTTTCCTTTGTCATGTGGTTTCAGAGATGGTATTAAAGTTAACCCAAAGAAGATCAAGTTCGTAATGAATTGGCCTAGACTGTTAAATCCTTTTGATATTCAGAGTTTTCTTGGGTTGGTTGGTTATTATCAAAGGTTTTTTTAGGGATTTTCATCCATTGCATCTATATTGACTAAATTGACTCAAAAGAAGGCTAAGTTTATATGGTTAGATGAGTGTGAGAAGAGTTTTCAGACTATGAAGGACCGAATCACATCAGTTCCTATTTTGACTTTACCAGATGGCTTAGATGGGTTTGTGGTGTATGGTGATACTTCGGGGATCGGGTTAGGTTGGGTTCTCATGCAACATGGTAAGGTGATTGCTTATCTATCAAGGCAATTAAAAGTGCATGAAGGAAATTAATCGACCCATGATCTTGAGTTTGCAGTTGTAGTGTTTTCTTTGAAACTTTAGAAACATTCTATGGGGTTCATGTTGTTGTTTTCACTGATCACAAGAGTTTTCCATATGTGTTCACTCAAAGAGATCTTAACTTGAGCCAGAAAGATGGTTGGAGCTACTTAAAGACTACGACATGAGTGTTTTGTATCTTCTCGATAAGGCTAATGTTGTGGCTGGTACTCTAAGTACGTTTTCTATGGGAAGTGTCGTACATGTTGATGAAAGAAAGAAAGAGCTAGTCAAAGATGTTCATCATTTGTCTAGGTTAGGTGTTAGATTGACTGACTCCAAAAATGGTGGCATTCATGTTCAGAATGGTATTGAGTCTTCTGTGGTTGTTGATTTCAAGGCAAAGCAAGATTTAGATTGCTCATTGGTAGAGTTGAAGAAGTTTGTTGCTAAAGAAAGACAGAGGTTTTCTCCCAAGAGAGATATGGTGTGCTTCGGTGTCAAGATCGAATATGTGTTCTGAATGTTGTTGGTCTTAAGGGGATGATTATGAGTGAAGCTCATAATTCATATTATTCTATTCATCAGAGATCCACCAAAATGTATCAGGATTTGAGAGAACTGTATTTGTGGCATGGTATGAAGAATGACATAGCCAATTTAATGTCTGAGTGCCCTATTGTTAACAAGTGAAAGTGGAACATCAAAGGTTCGACGGTTATGCTAAAGATATTGAGATTCCTACTTGGAAGTGCAAAGATGTGAATATGGATTTTGTGATTGGATTACCCCATACCCGCAAATAATTTGATTCTATTTGAGTTGTTATTGATCGGATGACCAAGTTGGATCATTTCCTATCGGTCAAGACTATTTTGAATGACAAGGATTATGCAAAGTTGTATATCCGGGAATTAGTTAGATTGCATGGTTTACCTATGTCTATCATATCAAATTGTGGTACCCAATTTACTTCTCACTTTTGGAAATCTTATCAAAGAGTGCATGGTAGTAAGATGAAGTTGAGTACCAGTTTTCATCCTCAAACCGATGGACAAGCCGAGAGGATAATTTAAACCTTGAAGGACATGTTGAGGGCTTGGGTATTGGAATTCAAGGGAAATTAGGATGATCATCTACCACTTATCGAGTTTTTCTACAACAATAGTTTCCAAGCTAGTATTGGTATGGTACCCTTTGAAGCTTTATACGTGAGAATGTGTAGATCCCCAGTGAGATGGTTTGAGTTGGGTGAGATAGCTTTGATAGGCCTGAATTTTGTAATTAATGCCATGGAAAAATTGAAATTTATAAGGGAAAGGTTGAAAATGGCTCAAAGTTGCCAAAAGTCTTATTAGGATGTTAGGAAGAGGGATCTTGAGTTTTGTGTTGCTGATTGGGTATATCTGAAGGTTTCACCTATGAACGATATAATGTGTTTTTGTAAGAAGGTCAAGTTAAGTCCCCAGTATGTCGTCCTATATGAGTTCGTTGAGCGGATTGGTAGTGTGGCTTATAGATTGGATTTGCCTTTGGACATGAGTTCTATCCACCTGGTGTTCCATGTGTCTATGTTGAAACAGTTGATTCATGATCCTAGTTCGATTGTACCTTTCGAAGGTGTCGAGTTTAAGGAGAACTTGACTTATGAAGAGGTATCAGTTGAAATTTTTGATCGGCAAGTGAAGTGATTTCACAACAAGGTTGTGGCTTCGGTTAAAGTGCTTTGGATAAATAAACATGTGGAGAGTGCTACATGGGAGGTTGTGTCAGACATGATGATGTAATATCCTTATCTCTTTGAATCTACTCAAGTCTAAGGTATTAGATTTTTTCTGTCCTAAGTGGTCCTAATTCTATAACTCTTGAGTTTCATGACATGACATGCTTACATGTGCACGAAAATGATTTAAAAGATGTTTTGACTTATGTTTTGGCGATTTTATAATTTTTAAGTAATGATTTATGCATTGTGTCTTCATGTTGTAACTTTCTTGATTTAGTCAAGATTTTCAGGAAATTTTCAAGCCTATTTGAGGATTAATGTTCCAAACGGGGGTGATGATGTAATGATCCGGACTTTGGAAAACCATGTCAATGCAATGTACACTGATTTCGAATCATTTTAGGTGGCTTATGATCGTTATGAGTCTCCCTTATATAGCCTTGTTCAAGAGGATTACATTGATTAAGCTTTTCATAAGAACCATTGTAATGGTAGACTTTAAATGGTTATATATCTTATACAAGAAGAACTGTATGATCAATGACATGTCAAATTAAAGCTATTTGAATTAGCTTTCCAACACATCAAGTTTCACTTGCTTCCATGTTCGGATGGAGATGTTATGCCCATTTTCATAAAGCTATCATTGCGAGGATTGTACTTGGAAATTATGCTAAGGCAGGACACCAAGAGACCCCAGAAGAATCGTGTGCCACTTTATGGTCCGTGTGAGGGTCTTGTCTGACCTCACATGAGGCGTGGTGAAGTGTTTTGTTAAGGTCTCAATAGAAGGAATGATTCTAAGTATAAGTTTATCGTTCCGAAGCTCGCGTCTCTTAGACAGAAGCCCTCACGACCCGTTTGTATCTTGACAGCTCGTGTGGCCTTCAGTGGAAGCCAGCCGCATTTGGAATTTTGACCAAGGCCAGCTCCATGGACCAGTACACGGTTCGTGAGTCCCTTCACATGCCGTGAGGCTCTTTGACGGGCCACTTAGACTCTTTTTAAACTCTATTTCATTGATGGTTTATTTGTAATTTTTTTATTTCCTAAGGTCATTTTAGACTTCTAAGACCTCCTAAACATCTGAATTTATCCTTTACACCTCCATTCCTATTCAACATTAATTTTCAAACACTTAGATTATTCACACTCTCTTATAAGAACTCCTCTCAAGTTAGCCCTTGGAGATTAGCTTGAAGCTTAGGGAAGGGTCTTCTTTAATCAATTTCTTCTTCATTCTTCTTGCTAATCTAATGTATGTGGGATTTATTCATGGTCCCTTTCAACCATAAAGACCCAAAAACTCTTTTACTCTTGATTTGATGAAATTGAGCTTGCTTTAAACATGAGTCTTTTGAATTGTTATTATTTGATTCAATTGAAATATGGGCTATGTCAAATTCATATTTTTAAAGTGATTTAAGTCCTAATATGTTTGAATTTCATTTATATTTATGAAGGTTTGAATATGCATGCCCCCTCTAAAGGTTGATTTAAGCATGAGTGATTTAAATTATTATTTAAATGTGAATTTACTTGTGATTTACTTGAACTTCATCTTATATTGTTAATTGAAGTATGAATCCCTATTTCCCATGATATTTCTCTTATCATTCATGCCATATGCATACATGAGCATTGGGTTTAACGAAGATCTTGAAGTGGGTTAAGTCCAATTATATTTACAAATATGATTTTGATGAGAATATGGTTATGACAAGAATGTGATCTCATAAATGTCTATGATATGGCTCTTTGAGAAATTATAGGTGTTTACACCATTACGTATAAGTTTTGATGAGCTAATCCTATGTGTGAATTATGAAATGAAAGTATGATTTGGCTTTTTAGCTCGAGTACGCATGGTTATGATAAATGATTTGGCATTTATGTGTAATGTATATGATTGTGATTTGAAAAGACTTATGTTCCATTTTCTAGCATTTATATGTATATGTACTCCCATGGGATGAAGACTTAGCATCGAATAGGATTGGAGTAGTAAGTGGGCTATCCCGAAGGGTCCACTCTTTACTCTTGAACTATGTGCCAAAGATAGGTATATGTTATTCCCCTCTTATGAGGGATGGTTATTCCCTTTTTTAGGGATAGTTTCTTCTCCCTCTTTTAGGGATGGGGGATACCTTTGGCAAGTGGCTAGCCCTTTTGCTCTGCTATAGGGTAAACATCGGGGATTCCATATAATAGCTTGCCTGGACTTATATGTCGGTTATGGTCCTACCTCCGATATGTTAAGTATTATAGCATTCATGCATCATGGATTTCATGGAAAATTGTTACTATCTTTTTTCTCATATACTTATTCTATATATATGTTCCTTATCATCTAACATTGATTTGCAGGATTACATGTTCATGAACATTTGCATGCCTGTATGCTTAGTACATTCAAACGTACGAACACGTACTGTTTTACCTACATGATCTAACCATGTAGGGACGAGATACTATCATCTTCTACTTATTGACGGCTAGTTGGTTGACAAAGAGTTTCTTATGGTGAGTCATATCATCAAAGGGCAAGACAACTTATATCTTCCTACTATGATTATGATGTTTATCTCTTTACTTTGAGGTTAAGACCGGGATGTGGCTTGGTCCCCAACCTATTCTAGACTAGAGCCATTGTTGGACATCTTGTAGTCTATCATACAAATTATGTTATGTGTATCTTTGAGATGTTATGGTTACATATTACATATGGATGATATGATTATGTATTACCAGTACCTAGTTTTATGTGTTATGTACTATGTGAATCCATTTTAATTCTTGTCCCTATAATATCCCCATAGTGTGAGTCATACTTACCCGCCCCATAAAACTATGTGTTTAATCTATATTTATGCGCTTTCGAATTGATGATGTGCAAATATATGCTATAAGGCTTGTTGGGGACTCTCGGGTGCCATTAGCCGTGTCACTCCTAGGCTTTACTCCCAGGACATGACACTCCAACTTTGGCCTTTGGACAACACTTTGCTCATTTTAGCTCAAGGAAAGATTGGTAAGAAACAAGAAGGAATTGTCTTTCACTAATACAAATCAAGGCTACACGGCTACCAAAGAAAGTATCAAGGCTCAAAGGGGCTCACTAAGGAGTAAATTTGATGTCATTGGAGTCTAATATGTTCAAAGTGGACTAAAATAAAACAATTGAAGGCTTAAGGTCATTTCCTAATCCGGAATAAACAAAATTACTCCTCAAAACAAACTAGGCAAGTTTTAGGCATTGCAAAACAGACCTTTTAACAAAATTCCTAACATACTTTGGAAACATAAATTCACATTCAAACAGTGGCAACATACACTCACAACTTACGATCATCACATATCCAAGCTCAATACTCACATAGTCAACTCATGATGCACCAAATCCAAGCATGGATTGATCTTTCAAGACACAGACTAATCGGTGAGTCAATACTTACTCCTCATCCATGGCACTATTTGAATCAAAGATATTGGCTATCAATGCTTGGATTGCTAAGGACTAGAGACACGATATTTGCATTCCCATGATATTTCATATATGCATGGGGTTTGCTACAAAATAAGGACTTAATTCACAATCCATTCATCCATTCAACTCAAAAAAAGAATAAAATTAATATGGAAAAACAAATACTATTCTATTACAACCCAAATTAGAATCATTTACAAACCAAAAATTAAAATTGTCTCAAATATTAATCAATAAAAACTAATAATGTCTAATCACGCAATCAGTGAGCAACCTCATCATCAATATAAATAGGGGATTTACAAATGCTCAACCCCTCCTAAATAGAAAGATTTTCCTTAATATGCAAGGAACAACAATAATCAACCATAAATGTAAGGAATGAGGGTTAGAATCCCCCTGATCCAAGTTAATCCGGCTGTGGCGGTGGTGGTAGAGATAAAGAAGTGGTCTCGGGGGTATCAATTCCCATGTTCTATTGTGAACTCTGAAAACTAATTAACAGCCTCACGGACTAGAGTTCATGAACAATTAAGGTGACTATTATGGACGTATCCTTGAGAGACTCTTTTGACACCATGTCCACAATCACACCTTCTTTCCATTCCAAATACTCATGCTACAATTGGTTGGCCTCAACTCCCAAGCCTTCTTTATCTGTATCCGTAGTTCTTGCCAAATTATCTTCTTCACCACCTTCATCTGGAGAATCTACATTCATCATATCCTCGGAAGACATATTCATGTCAACTCTAGGTGTTTTCTCTAGTTAATCCCAAAAAGAACTCAAATCCATGCACCTCAAGGTTGCCACCTCCTTCAAATATTCAATGTTAGCTTTTATGGCTGACGAGCTTTAACCATCACCAAATCTCTTCTCCATAGCTATCACCCTCTCCTATAAACTGGTTAATTCTTTCCCAAGATACTCAAGCATCACCTCGAGCCTTTCCATCCTCAACTTTGGAGCTTCAATCATCTCTCTCTTCCTTTTTTAGCCTCAATGTATGGTCCAATGCCTTGGTAATGGTTGTCTTAATCATCTTGGGTAAAGAAAACTCAACTCGAGTGGCATGAACGTTGGCCCCTTTGGCCATCCGACAATGCTACAAATAGTAGCTTTAGTGATCGAGTTTTGGTCTTCCTTGACCCAAGGTTAACACTGTGCTTCAGTATAAGGGAGTGCAGTGATGGATGAAGGTAAGAGAAGGACAGGAAGAAGATATACTTGCGTCAAGAGCTATCTCTGCAGCACTATCCTCAAGGGACTCAACATCAACCACCGGTGTTTTATCAACTGGTTTCTTCCTAGCCCAATCCTCCTCGTCTCTTTGAAACTTAGCCTCAACTCATTGATATCATTGGTTGTTTTAGGTATGATCTCCACATCATTTTTCTTGTTGAATGGAACTTTAGCATAGCTACACAATGTTGTGATATGGTTGGGAAATGAAAGTGAGGTTTGCACTTGTTTTTCCCTAGTGAGGATCTCTGAGGCAATGACGACACTGAGGTTTAACTTTTGATGGTCTATAATACTTCTAACCAATGCCGCTTTGGAATGCCAAAGAACTGACTCATTTTGTGAAAACATTAGATTGTTGCTGATAAATACAAACAAAAACCTTGCCGGAATGTTCATCTGGTTCTTCTCAATGATTGTTTCCATTTCTAACCAAGAGGAAACTGGGATCCCAATCAAAGGGATTAACCATGCCTTGATGTCATCAAATGTATTGAGTTGCATCATATCTTCAAGGTCATGTTAGTATTGCTAGGTGCATCCCAAGATATCATTTATCTTTGTCACGCTGCACAAGACTTGCACACCCTAAACCTCTACAGCATCAAGAGATTTGAGAACTACCTTCACACTAGCTTTTCTTTTTGGAATGTCCTTACCATAAGGCTCATACAACTCTCTGACCATGCTTTGAATATAAGAATCTTGAGGTGTAGTGAATATTCAGAAATTGTGGAACCTAATAGTGTCTCGTACCTTGGGGTATCGATCTATGACCCTTTCAGTAATCAATCACTTCTCTTCCAAGATCGTACTTAGCCCTGGTGTTTTGAGTCTATTTAATTTCCTTGGGGCTATGGTTTCTTAGATTCTCTGGAATGTCTTGAGGAGAGGATCACGTACGGATTTGTATCGTGCCTCATTTCATCGTCGTTTAAGGTTAGGATCTGAAGTAGGCTCATGTTGTGGGGGTTTCAGACCTCTCATGATCATATTCTGACGTGGTCCATGTAACACTTAGTGTCCCCTCATCATCACTGTCCGACCTCCTATGCTCAATCACTTTTTTTGCCTTTATCTGATACATCCTAACAAGGTCTTTTAGCTCTTTGTTCATCTAATACGGGGCCTATAGTGACCCCCTAGCTGCATGAGATCCACCTCGAGTGAAAGGTTCCTTTTCTTTACCCATTTTTGCAAAATAGGCTCAAAACATTATGTGAGAATTAATCATAGGAAGAGAGGAAATTAGGAATGAGAAAAAAATATGGGGTCGCCATCGAACATGTTCGACAATTTGCTAAATTGATTCGGCGGTAAAACAGACCATTGCCTTTCTTGCACAATTTCTAGACATTTAACACTACTATTTTAGGTGATGGAGGTGTAAACTCGGTGATCCGCCAAATTACTTAGACAGTGGAGAGTACCATCACTAAATTTGTTGATTTTAAGCATGGAAAAATAGTCAAAATAATGGTGTGTGTGACACTTCAGTGCATCGCCAAGTCTACTTCGGTAGATAAAATGACCATCGCCAAAATTGACTAGCGAGGCCTACACCCTCCAATTTAAAATTTGATCAGTAGTCACACGGAAGAGGGAAAAATCACACACTAACAAATTATCAAACAACAACATATGCTTAAAGAACACTTTCTACCTTCGCATTATCTCTTTGGCTATATAATGAATCAAGCAACGACTTACCCTTAAGAATGATGTCACCCTATCTATCATCAGGAAAGTTCACGTCGCTCAAAAGAGATAGGGTTACTCATACTTCACCCACAACCCATAAGAACAAGCAACATCACAAGCGTGCATAGTCATTGGAGCCATTCACATGTTCAAAGTATTATCCCATCTCAAGGTTGTTTAATAGTTATCAACATCACAATAGGGACTATGCAATTTACACTTCAACATTTGCACAAATAATTCATCAATTCTAGCTCTTACTCACAATATATGCACATTAAATTTCATGATTTTTCAAATGAATCACAAACCCAATCAAATCAATCACAATTGAAGCATAGTGTTCTAGAATCATTAAAATGTATGATCCACATGAATTTCAATAATATTTTACCCATAAATCATGATTAATGAGATCACAAAACTTTGATCAATCTCTCATCTCAATATCATTCTCCAACAAGATAGTAAAGCAAAAGACCAAGAACATACCTCTACAATGATGCAATAATAATAAAAATTTAGTAAGAGATTTTTTTTATGAAACTTCTTCAGACCAAAAAAAATTGCAAAGAAAAAACTAAAGGGAAAAATAGCTTGTGAGGGGAGTGAAAAGGAGATAATATGGAGAGCGAAATTCCAAGGCATTTGAAAAGACAATAATAGGTCGGTTAGAGTTTGAGGAGTCGACGATGCTGATTCACTCTGCCAAACATATTTGGAGGTGCGTCGATTGTGCTGGTGGCCACCCTTTTCAATAGAAATTCAAAACTTTTCATCAACCTCAAAGAGCGGTGAAACTGACCATCGCCTATTAAAGTCGGTGATTTGCCAAATTGTAGTTTGGACCACATAATGTGAAAGCACCTCCAAATTCAATGAATGGCTTAAAAGGCGGTCAAATAGGCAATTATCGGCTTAACTCGGTGATCCGCTAATCAGGCTCATCAGGCTCATCATGTCAATTTTCCATCATCTCACATCAATTTCTCTTATTTTCAAATACCTGCACAAATTAATGCCCATTATTAAGAAAGAAAGATTTACGAATATCCTTAGGTTGCTTCCCAAGCAACACCTTAGTTAATGTTTTGGCTCGATGTAGTCCTTCCAATTATCATGTCACCCATGATTGATCTATCATCAACACCACTTGGAGGTCCTTTGTCGGTTTTAAGATTTTGCAAATATTGAACACGACCTCTCTTCATTCACTCTAAACCTCAAGTCCTCTATCTCAACATCTATCAGGGCCCTTCTAGTAGCCAAGAATGGTCTGCCTAAGGAAATAGGCACATCCACATCTACCTCACAATTAAAGACCACAAAGTCAGATGGCAATATGAACTTATTTACCTTCACAAAAACATCATGTAGAATTCCAACTTGTATTTTGATAGACTAGCCAGCGATAAGCAATCACATCATTCTTGGTGAAGGTATGCCTAGCCCCAACTCTTCAAATATAGCCAAGGGCATGAGATTTATGGTTGCACCTAAATCTTGCAGAACTTGCAAGCTTTGATGGTGCAAGGAATTGTGATGGAACCAACGTCTTCTTTCTTGGCAACCAAATTCTTTGTCAAGATAGAACTGTAATTATTAGACACCTTGATTGTTTCACACTCCAGGGTCCATTTCATGGTCACCAACTCTTTCATAAACTTTGCATATCCGAGCATTTCAGTTATTACTTCAACTAATGGGATATTTATGGAAAGAGAACTGAATATAGAAAGGAATTTTTGAAATTTGGTATCCTCCTCTTTCTTCTTCATTCTTTGAGGGAATGGAAGATCAATCTAGAACTGAGGAGCACTCAACTTCACATTTGATTTTGCATTTTTTGGGGATGCACTTTTAGCATTCATAGCATCACCCCCCAACTTTCTATTTTTCTCTACTCTCGGGACTTTTGAAAATCTCATCATCTTGATTCACCTCTAAACCATCATCATTATTAGCATTCATTGTGCTTTCATCGTCTTCTATTTTTTTCTTAACTTTTTTAATAATAGGTGGGGACACATCACATTCTATAACTTTTCCACTTCAGGTCATGATAGCTAAACATTGTTGGTCAGGACTCTTTGGGTTACCAACAGTGTAGCTAGGCAGACCACCCTTTGGCCTTTGATTGAGATGGGCTGAGATATTACTAAGTTGAGTCTCCAAATGCTTAATAGAAGTTGAGTGTGAGGTGATAGTTTGACTCAGTTGTGAGAAATCAGATTTTATCTCCTTTAAAACCTTATTAGAGGTCTCAACTTTGTTCAAGATCATAGTTAGCATATCTTCAGTCCTGAAATTCTCCGAATTCACATTGGTTCAGTAACCTTCACCCTATCATAGGGCAAAACATATCTTTCTCTAACCCCATCACGTTCTCTCTAACCTATGGGTTGAGATTGATCAGGCCAAGCTCTATCTACCAATCAGCATTATTGTTCCAACCTTGGTACCCCAGATCGCATTGGAAAAGCCAACCAAGAACCCATCACTTGAATACCTGTATAATGTACCTCTTCATTATTTCCTCCTTCATATGATACATTATCATAAACCACATCGCCAGTAGCAGCTACAACATTAATACTCTTTCATTTTTCTCCCATTACGTGCTTAGTCAAGAGGTTTAGTTTTTTTAGCATCTAGCCATGTTTTCATCCCTCTCTTGATCTTTAGCAAGTTGTTCTTTGGATGGACCCCTGTGCATAGATGATACAAGGCCATCCCTTGTATACTAAGCTCGATTATGTCTTGTCATGTCATCAAAAAGTTCACAAGCAACTACAAAGGATTGCTTTATTATTCCACCTCATACCAACTAGTCAGTCATACCTTTGTTGACTGCATCAAGACTCACGCAGAAGTATTACACCAATAAGTGGTTTGAAGCTCCATGGTTTGGGCATGTAAGCAAAAGTTTCCAGAACTACAGCCAAGTCTCATGCAATGGCTCACCATCAATTCTTTTGAAGTTCTCAGTACTTCTCCTCCGCTTAACCATCTTCGAGAGAGGGAAAATTCTTGTGAGAAATGCATATTGAATTTCCTCCCACAAAGTGATTGAATCTCAAGGAAGCTTAGCGAACCACCTCACTACTTCTCCAATGATAGAGAATGGGAAGAGACTCAACTTGATGGCCTCTTGGGTGACTACCTGGAAATTGAATGGTAAACCCATATCGATGAAGTTCCTAAGTTGATCATGAGGATCTTTGTGGATGAGCCCTCAAAACAACCTTTTTAGCTAAAGTAATTGTAGCATTATGCTGGCAACGTGAAATATTGCACCTCTAACTAATGGGGGAAGTCGAATTGCTCCGGTGCTCCCTACCTGGCCCTAGTAAGCATTCTGAAAATCATTTGCATCTCTAACATTATCAACATGGATACTCCCATCATCCTCCATCATAACAACTGATTATCAACAAAAAAAACATTAAAGAAGGTAACAAAACAAATCTAACTACAAAAACTAAGTTCAATAAAAACTTCAGTCAAGAACTAGCGACATTCCCCGAAAATGATACCATTTTTTATAACATTCAAACCTACTATGAAATGAAAGCATGGATGATCATTATCAACATATTAACCCAACAAGAGAGTTAGGGTCGAATCCCAAAGGAAATGGTCAATAAAGAGTTGAAGTAGTTCGTTGAACTAGGCAATTATAGGTTCAAATTTGGGGGTTACAATAATTAAAGTTGGAAATCAATTCACAATAAATTCTTAATTAATGAATTAACAATAGAGTAAGAGAGATGTTATGGATGTGCAAATATGGGATTATATATACTTGGAAGGGTCTAGAGAATTAACTAATCAAGTTAAACATGAGTGAATATGCTTGGTTGCTTGTAACCAAAACTTTAATCACGATAGTGAAGGTGTAACACATGAATCTATTAAGACAACATACGTGAAGCGCTCAAGGTCATGTCTGACCTGAGAAATTATAGAAAACCTCCCGATACTTAGCCAATGAGTCCATATCTATGGAATTCAACTAAAACCCTGAAAGGTTTCTAGCTAATACATCTATTCCACACTCTAACTACTTCAATAAAAGCATTAATTAGAGATCTAAAGTAAGCACCATATTTGTAACAACAGGATTATACGAGAAACTTAGCAATAGCTGTAAATTAACTTAGATTAACAATAATATTGTGAAAATACCATAGACCTAGCATAGAAATCAAATACTCATATTATTTACACATCCCCAACATAGGGGTTTTAGGCACTCATGCTCAAAATTGAAGATTCAATACCAAATTCAACAGAAGAGTTCATGGGTAACAAGAATTATAAGAGAAAAGATGAACTAAACCAGCAGATCTCCACAATTTGTGTCTTTACAAGCTTGAGACCCTTTTACCTAGTACTACTGAGCAAGAATGTTATATGTATTACACCATCACTCTCTCTCTCTTAAATTCTGTTATGAACTGTATGTACAATGTCCTCTCCAAAAGGTGTTTATAGCTAGTGAAAAATAAGTTGAATTTTGTGCACCGAGTAGCCATTGGGCGGTTAAGGTCAGCCATCACTGAGCACTTTGATGATGCGCAGAATGTGCACTTGACAACTTTCTACTACGTCTCTTTGGCAATACACCAAACTTCCTTATACATGTCCCTTCTATCATGCACGTTGAGATTCTGAGCACTGGAACATTAGGTTGTCTTCTTGGCCATTCGGTGATTCGCTAAATATCTTGGCTATTATCGATACTCATCGCCTTTTTGCCATGGATTTAGTGACTTAGATGATGCAACCATAGGCGGTCCCTTTGCACCTTCGGTGATCCATTAACTATATCGGCAAAGATGTTTTTGTCAGCCTTTATCCAATCCCAAACAAGATACTAAAAATAAGGCAAATACAAGGATATAATTACATTAGTAAATTTGACTGTAAATCAGGATTTTACCACCTAAAACTAGAAGATGAATCTAAAAAACTTACATTTTACTGTACCACAAGGATTTTATGAATGAAATGTGTTACCATTTGGCTATAAAAATACACCAGGTAGATTTCAACATTTTATGGATACTTACTTTTCCAAATTAGATAACTGTATAGTATATATAGATGATATATTGTTATACTCAAAAACATATGATGAACATATACGATTATTAGAAGAATTTATTGAC
>JBCEWC010011506.1:0-16632 GCA_038996855.1 Solanum aculeatissimum | reverse complement strand
CCACTGTTTTGAATCCATAACTACCAAATTTGATCACAACATGAACATAAGAGTTGTATATACATGTCTTGGGGTTTGAAGTAACCAATAAACATCGAAATATACAGCTTACACATCAATATATGCTTAAAATACTAACAGCAGTACTTAGAAGGTTTCTCAAACAGAAAAACTGGCCAGAAACGTTCTCTGTGTTGCGTCCCCTTTTTCAGTACCATAAGAACAGATTCAGAGTTTTACATAAACATTAAAGTTGTAGGTATGTGCATTAGATTTCCAAAACATATTTAAACACTAAAAACTCAGCCATATACAACGAGATATTACACAATTACTACACAGTTTCAAGACAGAATTTAGCCACTTACCAAAGGTGGGGTTTTTTTTGATCTTTTGCTCAAAGGGACTAGGTTGTTTTCGTTATTTCTTTGGTGTATAGTGGTATGAGGGAGTTTATAATATTAAAGTATTCTTGGAACCGACTTACCTTAGAGGGGATATATATATATATAAAAGTAAGTTAAGGGCTGCCCAAAACTCTTTTTTCTTTTCCATTCCTTTTCTTTTGTCTTCACACCTTAATCTTATATTATTATGACATGTATAATATATAAGATTTCATAAAAGTAAACCAAATTACACTAAGACAACCCCTCCCCCTTTCCTTTTTGATGATTCAAGAAAATCAATTCCTTTAACGACACAGATTCGAGTCAAAGAGTTATGAAGTAGGGGTTGATTGTATCTCAATGAAACACCCTTTTGAAAGTGAGTACATGATTTAATAGTAAGGGAATTACAGTATAAGCCATCCTCAACTTAGGATTTTGGCCTAGGTTGAAGTTCATAATGTCCTTGGATAGACCAGAGCCAAAGTAAAGATTTGTAGATAGATAAGGAAGGTGAGTTAGGTGATTACAAAGAAAAGGTTTATTCAAGCTCAACTTTTGGTTCAAAGGGAACAATTTTATTTGGTTGGTCAAATCTTAGGCTAAGTGACTTTACAACTAAAATGGCCTAAGATCCTATCCTAATCCAATAATTTAATTGTCTTAGTGAGACTAACCGGACAAGTTCTAGCTCACAAGTGCATCAACCAAATTAGACAAATAAGCTCACACGCACATGGCATATATCCTACACTATTCAACACTAACCAACCCAGTCATGCTTCATTCATCAAGATGCCAACTAGAAAATGTATACAATGCTTCACAAGGATCACACAAATCAGTCAAGATAGGATGCATGCACATACAAGCAATTTGAATATGTTTAACTTAGGGCATTTTTGTCACAAAATTATGGGTTATTGTAGACTCTTATAAACACTTATATTTACACAAACAAAGAAACCTAAATATGCCAGTTCTACTATATAATACACCTTGACAGAAAAGAAACATGGCAAGAAAAACTCCTCAGGGTTCAGGATGCCTCACTCCCCACCAAAACTTTATGCATTGTCTGCAATGCATGTCAAACAAGAGTATAAAATAAGGGAACTGATCATACTTGAGATGCCCTAGGCATCAATAGTAGTGTACTTGATTACTCAGATTTCATCAAGTGGCATCATGGGTTGCCTCCCATACAGCGCCTAATTTATTGTCGCAGCACGACATACCCAAAGCTTTAATCAATTTTCATTCCGAGGATTTGGAGTAGTGTCACTGGGCAACACACCATTCTTTCTCATCCTTCTAATAGATTTTCAAGCTCAAGCTCATAAGGAAGTAGAGATGGACCCTTATTTAGGGTGTCTAGCAAGCACAACCTGTTCCCTACAAAGAATCAAAATAAAAACAAAAAGTAGAAGCAGAAAATAGACCTACAACCAAAACAAAAACGAGTAGATTATTTCAAAACCATATTCCCTGACAACAATGCCATTTTTTATAACGTTCAAACATACTCCTTTTACAGAATATGGATGATCGTTAGCAGTCTATTTACCCAACTTAGAGTCAGGGTCAATCCCACAGAAAATAGGTAGAAATAAGTCTACTAGTTATTCTACTTTGGTCGTTGGTTCTATTTCCATAAAACAAACAAGTGTGGAAAATAAAAAATGTGGGGGTTTTGGTTAAGATCCTCGCTACGACTATGAATGCAAACTAAACTAAGGCTTGAATAGGTCGAGGATGACTAGGGTTGCAATTCCTATTACGTTAACTAATAAGCATTTAACAACAGGTTTATTGTTCGTTATATCACATGCAAAATCTAGTGAGTTTGGGATCCTTTAGAGCACCTCCCGGTCCTTCCTAGAAGTATGTCATTCATCTTCTTATGGTCTCAAAATGTTTCAATATTAACCCGCGCTTTGGATTTTAGAGAACTATCACCTTCGATCTCAAGTTATTTAGATACAAGTTAATCCCCAAGCCTAAGTATATTATCCCCTCCTGGGCTCAAGTGACTCAAACTTAGATCGATTGCTTCTATCTCCCGTTGTAATGTCCTTTTTCTAATCATTAATTTTCTCCAGGACAACTAATGAATACGGGCAAGCTCTCAATGTGTGCATTCATCAAAAAAGACTTTTAAACAAAGGAAATAACAATACATGCAATACAAGTCCCAATAAAACCCTAAATTTTGTCTATTTCATTAAAATATCATGATTCCTACAACCCTAGTTGTGGATCTAGATTACCGAACTTGCAAGATCTTGAATAAGAATCATGTTATAATTCATAGTCAATTCACTTACAAATAAGAATGGATCAATTCTTGAAGTCACACGAAGCAACGATAGACAAAAACTTAATTCACACTTTAAACGATAACCAAAAACGTACAACTAAAGTTGTGAATCTTTTGCTACTGTACGGGTGCAATTGTCGAAAGAAAAGCTACTGGAAATTTGATGTCTTTAGTGTGCGTTTTTATCCCCAAAATGTGGGAACTGATGTTGTTCTAAAAAAAGCTAAAAAATCTATATATAGTCTTAAAACTCACCTAAAATAAGTAGGAAAAGAAATCCTAATTGGATTAGGAAACCATTAAACAAATATGGACTAGTTGATCTTTCACGACACTGACCACAATTCGTGGTCAGTTCTATGCTCCATGAGCTCCTTCGTGGTATCTTTCTTGGCCTGGAAAATATCCCAAATCCATTTTGGCCTTTATGACACATTCACAACTCGTGAAAGTGTCCATGAGTCATGCAAGGCTTCATGGCCTTTGCCTTAGTGCGTGATACTGCCCAGTTCTTCATTGTGTTTCTCACGAGAACCTTCACGTATCGTGAGTGCACCACTAGTCGTGGAAGGGCTTGTGGTTAAAAATTTTGATGATGTTCCTAGAAGCTCACTTGGACAAGGCAGTTTAACGACCCGTCGAGCATATCATGGGTCGTGAACCCTCTCATGGAGTGCTTGCTGGATCTTTTCTCATTGCTTTTTAAACCTTGTTGTGTGGTATTGACCTAGAAACTTAATTGATGGTTCTCTTCATCTTCACACCATCATATAACTCCTTTAACTGACCATGATCAGTGTGAAGCTTCCATTAATGGCATCTTCAATATGGTTTTCTCACAAGGTTGCTTAGTTGCCGTAAGAATGGGTTGATATTTGTATGCAATAGCTTTGTTTCTATTTTGCTTCATATTCCAACACATATTTGTATCAGATGGCCATATGGTGTGTCCATATCATCCCCAGGCAAATGCTTTTCAATTTCAAGTCGATTTTCACCTCAAATTAGTCCAATGTCTATAATTTCATGAAGTTCTCATTTTCCTACAAAATAAACATAAAACACTTATTAAAAATCACAAATGTTCTTAAGAATGCACAATAATATTATGTATTAAGCATCATAAAAGTTATATTTTCATGACTTATCAATGTCTAACGTGGAGATTAAGCAAATCCTATCCAAGATTGTGAATTCAGACCAAATAGATTAGTCGCGAAAGCCGAATGATGCATTATGGGCATATTGGACTGCATTCAAAACCCTCATAGGTATGTCTCCTTACCAACTTATTTTCGATAAATCTTTTCACATATTGGTAGAGCTTGAGCACAAGGCAATGTGGTCTCTCAAGAAGGTGAATTTAAATTGGGATGATGCGGCAAACTCAAGGCTAAGACAAATAAATGAACTTGATAAGTTTTTTTTGAAGGCATATGAGAGCTCAGCTTTGTGCAGGCAAATGATAGAGTTACAGCACGATAGTTGCATTGAGCATCCCCAATTGGCATCAGGAGACTTGGTTTTATTATATAACTCCAGGTTGAATGTTTTTTTTGGAAAACTCAAGTCTAGATGGTTGGGTCCGTTCAAAGTTACATATGTTTTCAACCATGGGGATGTTGAGTTAGAAAAGAGAAATGGCACGTGATTCAAAGTAAATGGCCAAAGTATCAAAAATACCTTGAAAATGTTGAGAAAGTGCAAACAATGGAAGCATGGACACTTGGTGAAGTCTGAGTAACCAAGTTGTCCAAGTTGTGCCGCGACACTAAATTAGGCGCTTCTTGGGAGGCAACCCAAGACAAATACCAATGCTTAGGCACCCAGGTATCTTCTTTTTGACCCTTATACTTTAATTTAGCCATATTGTATTGTAAGGACAATGCAAATCTTTTTTGATGGGGTGTGGGTAGGTATAGGCCTCGATGAAGTCTGAGTAACCATAACCTATAACTATCCCAATTTTTTAGTCTATGGGATCTTCTTGCCTGTGTTCTTTCCCTAAGGATATTTATTTTCTGTTGAGCCGGTATGTTTAGAATGTGTAAGTAGTATTAGTAGCATTCTATACCAATATCTATGGCATATGTTAGTTTTGTTGAAAAATGATACCCCTCTATTTTGTATGATGTGTATTTTGGTAGTTCTTGATTATAACCATGTGGAATAAAATATTGATAGTGTTTGTTCAAACATGATAAGGCTTAATTGTGATAATAATCATGATCTGAGAGTCTGTGTTAACAATGTATTCAGTTCCAAGTGTGTGTGAGTATTATTGTATGGTTTGGATGCTTTGTTTCAATTCAGAACTTGCCCTGTTACTTTGACTTAGACTATAGGTTAATTTGTTAGGAAAGGATCTTAGATCATTATTCATATCAGTCCACTTAGCCTAAATAGACCAACCAAATACATCATGTATCCCTTGTTCCTAACGTTTGAGCCTTATATATACTCTTTCTTTATTAACAACTAAATAACAAAACTTTTTTATCTGTGAAATTTTGAATTTGGTCAAGGTCCTTCCTTTTGAATATTGTGAACCTTGACTCAGGCTTAAAGCCTAAGTTGAGGGTGACTACCAAAAAGTGGCTCTGGTTCAAAGGTAGGTGCACCTCAACTCAGGCCAAAAGCCTAGGTTAAGGGTGGTTGTTGCAAAGAAGTCATACCAAATGAGAAAAGAAGCATAGGAATACAATGAAAAAAGAACGAATGTATAATGGGTGTGGAAAAACGAATAAGATGCCAAAAATTTGAGCTAAAAATAAGAAGAATTCTGAAAATAAAAGGAAATGAGCTGAAAGTTAGAATAAGGCACCCATAGGCATGAAAAGCAAGAAAAAGGGATCATTGTGTCAAAAATAACAGTGTTGATAGGGCAAAGGTGTGAAATAACGCAATGTCAAGGAGGGTCATCAGCCACTATGTTCCAAAAATATCAAACTAAAGCCTTTTGAGCCTAATTTACAAGCTACAAAAGTTCTATAGTGATCCTAGTACGAGTAGTCAAAGGTCATGGTCATGAGTATAGGGGCAAGCCTATGGTATTGTGCATAGTATCTAAATATTTGTTGTGAACACGAGCATTATTGTCAGTCCTAAGCATTGAGTTTGAGCATAACATCTTGAGTAAGACATTAGGCTTCTTTCTGTGAGGGCACTTGAATTGCGTTGATGAATTTAGACTATTTCAGTGAGTGCCTGCTTATTTATATTTTCTTATCTGTCATAGTTGCACTATCATATCTTGATTCATATGAGCTTGTCTGATTACGCCTGATATGTTCACTGATGAGCTTGACTGGTATCTGTGATTTATTTAGAGAGGATATGTGCCATAAGATTGGGTTTGTGTGTTACTATATTACTTATGTAGATTGAGTTCATCTCTTGAGGACAAGCAACTATTTTAAGTTGAGGGTGTTGATGTGCTTCTGAGATGCAACAATTTTGATGCTTAAAACGTGAAATTCTTTGTGTTTTCAAAGGGATGTTAGTGGGTTTGATGTGTTTATGTCTTAATTTTGCAGGATTACAAGATTCGATATGATTTTGGGAAAAGTTTTGTAGAATTCAAAATTTTGGAAATTTATGGAGCAGTGTACGGACTATGGTTTATTTCACGAGTCGTAGGTTGGTTTCATGGGTCAGATCCAGTAATGGGTTGATTTTAAAGAGTTGATACTATGGGTTATCAAATGAGCCATAGAGTTATTGATGGCTCATATATTTTCTCGCATGCTGAAGGCCAGAAGATATGTTATAATGCTAAAGTGTTACCAGACAAAGGCCTCCACAGGTCATAAGTCAGGTGATGAGTCATAAGCCAGATCGTGCCCAGAGTATCAGAGTTTTGAAGAGTTTCAGAAAAGTTAGTAGACAAAATCCTTTACGGGTTGTAAGTCAAAAGACGGTATGTAGGAAGGTCTCATAGGTTGAGGACAAATTTTGAGAGATGTAGTGTATGAAGCCCAGGGACGGGCTGTAAATCCTTATACAACCCATAACCTTGCCCGTCTGAGTTGTCAAGTTCAGTTTTTCTATTTTATTTTTTATTTGGATTTTACTTATTATAAATAGGGTTTTTAGGTTTTTTAGATATGTGCACGAGAGAGGACGACAGGTTCAACTAGAGAACTCATATTTTGTGATTACTTTGATTTTGCATTGGGATTATTACATTGTGATTTCTTGTGGAAGATTTTGAATTTCTTGCTCTTCAATTCATCATTGTAAGTCATTAACTATGCTATTCTATAACATGATTTCTTCATCTACATTGAGTATGCATAGCTAAATCCACAACTTGGATTGTGAAAACTATGAATAACTAGCAAGGTAAAATTTGGATAATTCATAATTCTTGGAAGTGTGTATGTATGTATTAACTATTCCCTTCTCTATGAATACTTTTTAATGATGACCAACATTAGAACTCGCCTAATTCTTACTTACTGGATCAAGGAGGTAATGAATGAGAAAAGGAAATAATTAATAGGATTCAATGTGATCCCTCTCGTGTAATCAATCCGAATCGATCATGAGATGGTTTTATCATAATAAAAGGTAAGGGCTAGTATTGTCACGCTGTGAGGATAGATCAAATCACATAGTGAAATTTGCCTCTCGCCTGGATCAAAGGGTTAGGTAAACATAACTTATTAATTCTGCATGCTACACATTAGAAAAGATTATGATTATCTGGTTATACTGAGTAATGAATTCATGAGGAGCACAACGCTCTAGATACTTCTCCTGCTGATTTCTCAACACTTTTACTTGATTGATTGTTGTAGTTTAGGTTTACTTATTGTAATTTTACAAACTCCCTCTTCGAGAAATAAGTAGATTAATTTATCCTAATTACTCATTATTGCTCCAGGTTTAGACCATATTCCCTGTGGGATTCAACCCTAATCTTTGTTAGGTACTGTATTTTGACAACGACTGCTATCCTCAATTTGGAGGTGTAGTTTGGATAACATTAATTTTCGGACATAAATTATTTTATTTATTTATTTTGGTGTTGCTACTCTTAGACTTAGTATTTAAGATTAGATGTCCTTGATATGATGACTTTCAAATTTTGCGGAAATGCTATAATAGACTTAGTGATTTTTATTATTTCTTGCTTAAAAGTTTGAGCTTCCAATTATTATCGTACTTCATAAGTAAAACCGCTAATATAGGTTGGGACTTGTAACATTGGTTCACCCACTTAGAAGGTTAGGTATGGGCTCCACTCATGACTTATTTTGAGTCGTGATAGTTGGTGTCTCCCGTACTTTACTTCTCCTTATCATTATCCCTACCCTCCGTTATGTGTAGCTCATTATTGTTGTTTTTGTAGTTTGCAGGAGCTTCTTTATCCTCCAATGAACCTTGGTGTTAATACTTTTAGGCTTGGTGTTTGAGATTTTATTTATTCTAGATGTGATGATTTTCAGGTTTTGAGGAACATTATGAAATAAACTTAGTGATTTTTGTTATTTCTTGTTATATAAGTGTAACACCCTAATTTTATTTTTTTTGAAGCTAAGATCGAGCCATCCTTTATATGCTATAAAATTGTAATCAATGATTCTTAATTGATCGTATGTGTTAAAGTCAATTTGTTAGAGTGGGAATAGATTTGGAGATGATTTAAAGTCACAAAAACCCTCTAGTGTGAAGTTAAGTTAAAAACTTCCTTACCATTTAGTTTTGATGTATAATTTTATAAACGTTTGATGGATCAATGACTTTTAAATTGTATATACATTTTAGGATCTATTCCTAAGTATTTGAAGCATATTATAAGTAATGTAGAGTCATAAGGGATCTTTTACATCAAGCAAAGTCCAAAGAATTTCTACCGACTATGTTTTCATATGAATTGATAGAAGGGTCAACTTCAAACAATCATATATCTTAGAATATTATGAGTTAGGAGGCTCATAATCTATCAAATTAAAGGTTTTATAGTCTCTTTCAAATGCCACCAAGATTGCATCAATATGAGTTCGGAGTAAAATATTATAACCATTTTACTAGAGACATGGAGAGCTATCTGAAGTCTGTGATAGCTCCGTAACGTGAAGTGGATGCAGATTCTTCTGCACAAGTTAAATGATGTACCTTTATTACTTTCTCATGAAATTTTTGTCCTATAACCTTTTAGGGATTATTTTAATATCTCATAATGCATAAAACATTAGTTTTTCATAAGTAAAACCCTCTCTTTCACTCCTAAACTTGAACGCTTAAGAATCATTCAGAAACTTATCAACTTAGGGTTATATTTCAAGATTTGTTATCAAGGTAAGTTATTCTACATAAATTTCAAGCTTCTCAAGTCAAATTTCTTCATCTATTCATAAATCTCTAAGAAAAACCTTAAATCATAACCTAGGGTTTCAGAAAAATGAATTCTAGAAATTCAAGAAAGGATTTACTGATTCTTCTTCTTTAAGACTTAGGGTTCTTCATCAATAATTTTAAAGGTTTTAAGTCAAGAATTAGGAATCAAAGAGAAGCCTTTCAATCAATATTTTTCATGTTCTTCCACTCTAAAAGAAGTACATAAGAGAATTTCTTTTCTCAAGAACAAACATCAAAGTTCCAAGATCAAAGATTTTCTCCAAGAAAGCTAGTGTTCTTCAAATTTTGATTGTAATATCAACTTTTCAGGTATGTAAGACTAACCTAAAGTATGGAATTATTTTTCCATGTGCCCCCAAGATTTGTGATAGGTTGATTGTGAAGGAATTGAATCTCTAAGAAGGTTTTCTAGAGAATATTCTAGAATAATATATATTCTACTTGATATTTTATAATAAATATTTTTATGAACTTATTTCTTGAAAACATAATTTGAACTCGTATTTTGAGTGTAAACCTTAGATATTATTTGGTAAAAATTTACATAAATAAACTTAAGGGATGAGTCTAAAGCCTTGACATGATGGATGTTGATTGTGATTACGATGTGAGCATGATGATAGTGTTGATATAACTGGATGGTCCTATGAGTCCTTATAAATTGAACTCAAATTATTGGACTAAATTGATAATCTTCTTAATGATTGTCTAAATTACTCTTGAAAAATGTGATTGAAAATTGATTGGATGATTGATAGGCTGAAAAGCCTGATTGTGGCAGAATTGATAAGAGTTCTTATAAGACTTATTGATTAGTCAGATTGGGTTGGATTATTTTATAAGCATTGAGTCTTGGGGGGAGTATCAAGCACCAAATTGAGTGAGAGTAAGTCCAACTCAAACTCAATAACTATGTCATCAAATATAGGTGAGAATTGAACCATAAATTGGATTAATTCCTTATTATTTTTCTTACAACGACTTCTTTAATTGTTTTAGATCCATGATTGATTGATTCATTCTTTATCCTAGCAAAGTATTGAACGGTTGTGACAACATTAACAAGATTGTTGTACGATCATTGACTCATAAGTGATTGTTGTCAGATAAGAGAAACTCTAATATAGGTCTTGATTGTACTCTAACTGGATTGGATTGGTCTCTATCTAAACCATATTCTTACTTTAGACTTATGACATTTTGATTAAGTTTCTTATCTTTCTGAGTTGAGTCTCCTAAATTGAGTTGATAGTTGCATTGAGTTGATTGTTGAGTTGAGTCCCATGAGTTGTGTATCTTTAATTGTGTTCTTTATTTTTCAGTTATTTTACATACTCACATATTTCACGTGTTGACGCTTATTTGGGCCTGCATCTTTTCATGATGCAAAGACAGACGCTAGAGATAATCAACAGGCACTTCGTTGAGCATCTTATCTACATTCAGCTTATTGGTGAGTCCTCCCCTGCATTCAGAGGATATAATTTTAGACTCTTTGAATTAAGTATTTTTTAAATTTGAGATAGTCATAAACTTTTCATTGGCACCATATGGATAGTAGTGATAGAGGCTTCATAGACTAGACAGTGATGAGTTGATGTTGAGATCTTTATCTCTTGATTGATTTTCTTTAAAACTATTATTATGCCATAGATTTAGAGTTTGATTGTTGATCTATGACCTCTATATATTGAGTCAGATTGATTATTGAATTTGTCCATCTCTTTGTCTCTTTATTTTAAGTCTTTCATTGATTTGAATGAATGAAAGAATGTCTGATCAGGCCAAATGGTTCGCTTGGAGACCATCAATAATTTCTAAGTGTCAGCCACACTAAGGATACCCTCCCGGAGCATGACAAACATGGTATCAGAGCATAGAGTTCAAGAGTTCTAGGGTGTCTTTGAAGTCATATCTGTAGAATTTTATTTATGATTGTGAAAAGGCCCCAATTCTATAAATGAGGGACTATTGGCATTTAAGAAAAAATATTTTACTTTCAGATTCTAAGCGTGTGATAGAGCTATTTTCTAAGAAACTTACAATAATTCATGTGTTGCTCTAAACCTTTTGACTATGTCTAATCTACGAGATGATAGAGATAGTAATATTCATACCCTTACCGATAAGTTCCTTTATGATAAAGTAATCAGAATGATAGAGAGGCTGCACCAGACTTGAGAGAAGTCGAGTAGTATGTTGAGTTAATTGATTCAAAAGAATGCACTCTTATTCATATGAAACACGCATTTGAGCTAGATCAAGATGCACCCTATACCTTCTTATCAAAAACATGCACCCTATACCTTCTTATCAAAAACTTTCTTTTGACGTTATTCGTGAGAGAAAAAGTTATGTCTCTAAAATTTTAATGTCACCACCTGAGAGAGTGTGATTTGAGGTCTTGTAAACTATAAGTAGAATTAAGTCATCCTAGATCTAGAAGTATGATGATGGAAAAGAAGAGACAGGATAGTGAGAGTGATGGTTGATTGAGGGTTGTAACTATAGTTATGTATCTATTAGGTAAGTAATGGGGTGACGAGTCAATTTCTATAAGTTTTGATGAAAAAGTAGTAAGTACCATCTGATTTTACTGATGAGGTATAGAAAAAGAGTTATTGTTAGGATGTGTTAGAATGTGCTCAAACTAGAAGAGGTTTATGTTGATGTGTGTTTAGTATTTGTATTAGTGAGGGTGAAGTATAGATGTTGAATAGGGGAACAGAGTACTTTTGAGGTGATAGATCTAAACTAGGCTTATGATCCAAACACCAAGTCTAAGAGTAGCGAGGATTCTATATTTATGTTATGTTTTATTCGAGCACTAGACGTTGAGACGTGTATTTTCTTTTGAGTGTTATAACCTAGTGGCTTGTACATGTGACACTAGTCTTGGGATGGTTTGTAGACTTGATTATCCTGTGCTTATCCTAGCTTATTAGACTTTATTTCTTCCACTCGTAGTATTGTGTATTGAACCGAGCAGGTTTAAGTTGATTTACCTTGGTGGGTTAAACAAGTGCCATCACATCCCGTTTTTGGATCGTGACAAATATAGTAAATTCAATGTCTTGAAAAATATAATAGGAAAACAACTACAATTAATGACAAGGGTATTTTAGAAACTAAATGTAAAATTATTTCTTGATTTCATAAAGTGGACAAGTATTAATGGACATGTATTTTTGATATAGTAGACAAGTAAAGATGGACGGAAGGAGTAAAATGATACAATCTATGCTCCTATGTACTATGTAATATTGATATTATTTGATTAGACACAAAATTTAAGAAATATGTGATCTAAAATAAATCATAAATATATGTGTGATTATAAATCACATTTTGAGGGGTAATTAAGACTTCTCATCATAGTATAGAGTGTTTATTCATGTTTGAGAGGGTAATTATGATTTCTCACAATTTAGATGTTTATTTAATAAAGTGTAACAAATAAGGAGACTTTTAACTGCTAATGTTTTTGGGTAAAAGACAATAATACTTTATTATTTCCTCCGTTTACTATTAGCTGCCGAATTTTTTAAAATTTTATTTTTGTTTTTACTTGTCATTTTGGAGAAATTAAGATAGGTCAATTCTTTTTAAATCTATTTTACCCCCAATTTACTAACAAAGTTAATGTTTTTTAAAAATGTAGAAATTCTTGAAAATTTTTAATGATCAACTCATCTTTAGATTACCAAGGCAACATTTTATGAAAAAAAATTATTAAATCAAGAAACAGTTTCACTTGTCATTGTATTGATAGTATCAAATGTATTAGAATTTGAATTCTGACTTTAATGAATATTTTTATCAATTAATAGGGGTAAAATAATAATCTCACTATGCTAATTATTATTTTCTTAATAGGTATGACAATCTAAAATTTGACATCTAATAGTGAACAGAGGATGTAGTTGTTTAAAAGAGAAAATTACATTTTTGCCTCTTGCGCTTTTACTTTTTCCTTTCCAAATAGTAGAAAAATGGAGAAGGCTATATATGAAAGATGTGTTCATTAGAATACTTTCACTCATTCATTTTAATTAGGATAATTACGATAGATGATCATTCAGTTAAAATAATTCTTAAAAAATAATCATTCATTGTATAATAATGTATAGTCAGTATATATTCAATTTTTGAGATGGTCATTTGCAATATAGTCAAGATATATTAAGTTTTTGAGTGTATAATAATGTATATTCAGGGTATATTTATAAGTAATCTATATTAAATAGTTAGTGTATACTTTCTATTACTTTTGCCAAATTATATTATATAGTCGTTGCCTTTTTTTTTTAATGATTTTTAGCTATTTTTTAAAATATAAATTTAATAGTGCTATATTTATAAAATAAATAGTTTATTGTATATATTTGAAATTAACACTTTTAATTATCTTGCTTACTAAAATTAACTGATTCAAAATAAGTGTAATTTTAAAAAAATATAACCCCCCACCCCCCGTCCCCTGTCTAAAATAAATAAATTTCTAATCTTTTTTCTTTGATTAAAAATATATAATTTTTCCCCAAATCCAAAGGGGTATTTTTTTTTTTTCAAAGTTACCCTTCCTTCAAATAAAATTTTCAAATCCCAACATTGATTATTTTTAATTGTAAGAAAAATTTGAAAAAAGTAACACGATAATATTATCAAATGACCCTATAATTAATGCAATTGATTAACTTTTGGGATTAACTTTCTAAGTGTGTCACACCTTAGAAATTTACTTATTTTTGGATCGAACAACATATTAATTGAGAATTAAAAATAATCAAATATTACTTTTTTAGTTAATATAGTTTAAAGGAGCGTGTAATATAAAAATATGATAAATAAATTGAACAATTGAAGTGAAAAAGTAGAGATATAGTAATCACAAAAACCTATGAAAAGATATTTTCATTAAAATAGATGTTTATCTAATAGACTAGAAAAGTGGGTTGTGCTATATCTAGAATTCTACTAGTGAGATAAAAGAAAGAGTATATGTGGGTTTTTTTAAAATTATTTTCATGCATGCAAGCACATGCTAGGGTAATGGAAGGTGGGTTTCTTTAAGGAAACTTCCATGCATGATCCTATAAACAATATATCTTTTACATCTATTTTCCTATTCCTAATATTAAAAAGAGACCAACTTTATTTTTATGTCTTACTCCATCCAGTATAGATTCTTTTTTCCATTTCACCAATAAAAACAATTCCTCCCTCTCCATTTCTAGATTTAACACTTTTCAACCCCACATGCATCTCATCAAGATAACTTTTGCTATTTCTGGGAACTTATCAACTTCTATGAATTGGCAAAATATGTTGCAAAAACAACCATTAACAACAAAAGATTTGCTACTTTATCCATTTTCATTTATTGTAGTTTGATTGGATATAAATTTTAGAAAATGGAGAAAGACTTCTAAAATTTATAATTTTAAATAGGTTATGAGATTCTTGACATGATAAAAGGATGCGGTTAAAAATAAATAAAAGGTTTAAAAGTAAATTATTTTTAAATATTAAAAAATGGTATATTTTTTGAACAAATTAATAAGGAAAAATTCTAATCCATTTTCATTCAACAAGTAGCAAGATAGAAATTGGGCCAATGGCAATGGTTCAATATGTGTACTCAAATAAAGATAAAGGCTCTTCTAAATGGCAAGGAGGACTCACCAAATCTATAAGCGGGGCTCCGGATTTCAATGGTGTGTGTGTTGAAAACAGTGGCGGATCCAAGATTTTAAAGTTGTGGGTGCTCTCTTAGCTTAACAAGAGCGGAATCAAAGTTTTTACTGAGTAATTCAAAATATAAAATGTTAATACACAAGAAGCCAAAAAGTGTTCAACATCTATTATATATATAAAAAAATATCATTTTAATTATGTATAAATAATATATTTTTCGTCGAAGAGAGTTCAAATGAACTCCATGGGCCAATGTAGCTCCGTCCTCACTTAGCTAGAAATTATAAAATATAAGTGCATAAACTTAACAATTGTCATAAAAAGACGATCATATTTGAAATCAGTAGTAAAAATAATCAATATGAACGACTACTCACTATGTTAATATGAACAACTACTCACTATGTTTCTTCTCACTTGTCATGATTTTCTTTTTCCAAATTCAGACGATATCAATCTTGAGTAACATTTTCAGATATAACTTTTATATCATATTGATGTCGAAAAAATTGTAATTTATAGTACTTTTAGTATAGTTTTTGAATATCAAAATTTTAATTTTAAAATATTGAGTTATTCTAATATAATTTTTCTTTGAAAATTATCAATTAATTTTTGTAAAGTAAAATATGACAATTATTACGAATGAAGAGAATAATATTTATTATCTTGAATAAAGGAAGGAAAAATATTTATTTGTATGCCATCTTTTTGTTTTTAGAAAAATAGTAACTATAAATAAAGAAAAAATAGTATCTTGAATAAAGGAAGGAAAAAATATTTATTTGTATGCCATCTTTTTGTTTTTAGAAAAATAGTAACTATAAATAAAGAAAAATTAGGAAAAGTACTGAGAGTGGGATTTGAACTCAAAACCAACAACACAACAAAACCTTAAAAGCTCACCTTGAACCATTGGACCAACCAAACCATCAATTTGATGGGTGCTCTATGTTATATTTATACCAAATTTTTTTAATTTCTACATAGATATATAATGTCCAGTAATAAATTAATGGGTGCTCGAGCACCCGGCGGACTCCATGTGGGTCTGCCCCTGGTTGAAAATCTTTATCACATGTATCTACATAATTAACAATGCGGGCCCAAACAGACATCAGTACATGAAATATACTAGTATGCAAAATGGCTCAAGAAAACAAGAAAGACCTAAACTCAAATCAATTCACTCCACTCGGAACTCATCTCCTCAACTCATAACTCAACTCAATGATTATGCAAGTTCAGTGTTTAAAATCATGCTTTGAAAATAGACTTAATTATTTTGCAGCTCAATTTAAAACATAATATGCTCAGTCAAGTGTTACTTGAAAGTTTCTCTACCCTACATAACTCCCACCACCTTTAATTTGGTGATGTATAACGAAGGCGACGTCATTTACACGCCCGTCCTAAACTTCCAAAGGTAAAGAACGATCAACTCTTTCTTGGATCCAATGTAAATGTCCATCTTCTTGGGACATAAGTCGCCACAGTTAACTGCACGACTATCCTTGTAACGACCCGAAAATTTTCAAAACCTCTTATGTTTGGTCTTGTATGGTTTTATAACAGTCGTGGTTAAAATTTGGTGGCCACGGGTGGAGTTTAAGTGGCCGAACGCAAAACGGATCATTCTGGGACCCAGAGGGGCTGTTTGGACAGTGACCTTCATAGAAGCATAACTTTTGGTGTGTATTGAACCATGTGAGATACTGCATATAGAATTGAAGCTCTTTGAATTATCTTCGCAACGCAACTTGTCTCACTTGATTTCGAGTTTGTATGAGAAAGTTATGGCCCAAACAGTGAGACTGTCTGAAATTCGGAAGCCATTGGAGATAGGCTCAGAAAAATGGC
>JBCEWC010011505.1:0-16634 GCA_038996855.1 Solanum aculeatissimum | reverse complement strand
AAACCATTGTTCAAAACTTGTTCATGCTTGAGTCAAAAGCTTATCAAAACCTTGCAAAACTTGTCATGATCTTATCTCGTCAATGCAATAAGAGTAGCCCATCTAATAGCTTATCATATCAAGCCTTGTACATATTAAAATGGTGCAAGCACCTAAAATGCTCATAGAGCTAAAACAGATAGACTATATGATCACAAGCCTTTACAAAACTTATCATATCATAACACAATATTCCACCAATCCATAACCATGCATATGCCATGAATGAAGTTCAAGATTATGGGTAATGGAATTCAAACTTGATTTAACAATTTGTAAGACAACTTGATCATAAAACATGTATAAATCCATGAATAAGCCATAATCCAAGTTACCCATGCTTAGTTACATCATAAAATTGAACATGCAACTTGAACAATTAGAGTTACATAAATAATCCATGAAATCAAGTGAAAAATCATGCTTAAATCACCTAAATACTACAACACTCAAGTCTCAACACTTATCTACAACAATATTGGAAGAACCCATAAGTAATTGGAAAACTTAAAATCAATTTAAAAGGGTTGGGGTTCTTAGGATCTTCAAGGATGAAAGGGAATCCTTGAATCAAGTCCCACATACCTTAACCCAAGCAAACAACCATCAAGATCAAACTTAATCAAGTCTTCTTCCCCAAATTCTACAAGCTAGCTTCAATGGATGTCAAGAGAGGCTTAGGATCTTAAGATAGAGTATAGAAGAGTTCTAATGGATGAAATAGGGTTTAGGGAATGTTTTAGGGGTTTAGGATACCTTAGAGAACCAAAAAGGGGCTTAGGGAAATGTTAAATCACGAATATACCATTAATAAAATGGAATTTTTAACTAGACACAGTGCCCAAATGGAAGCTACAGAGCCGTTTACTGGCACACGGCTCGTCAACTTGACCGTCCAGTGGCACTTAGCCAAATCTCCACACGAACTCTCGGAGAACTTTCTGTTACACTTCACAAACCACTAAACGATCCGTTCAACTTATGAATGGTCGTGTAAGCCACCGTCTAACCTCACTTAGACCCAAAATCATCAGCCAAGCATTGTCCTAGCCACTGCCTCACTTCATGAGGCAGTGCACGAGCCGTCAAGTGTCAAATGGACCGTCCAAGGTATCGTTGACTTGGACTTGGATTAGGGGTGGTTCCAGGCTACCCCAATCGCACTAGGACATCCCACGAGGCACTAAGCATATGTGAAATATTTCAAGGTCCGTGTCAATGTCCTTGGCCATTTTTCTGAGCCTATTTCCAACGGCTTCCGAATTTCAGACGGACTCACTGGTTGGGCCATATCTCCCTTATCCGAACTCCAAATTGAGTGAAACCACTTGTGTTACAAAGCTAACTCAATGATCTTTAATTTCATATGTGGTATTGCATACGGTTCACCCCACATCAAAAGTTATGACTATTTGAAGTATGCTGCCAAAACTATCTCTCTAGGGCACTTACTAGCCTAATTTGCATTTGGCCACTTAAACTCAACCCGTGGCAACCAAAACTCAACCATGGCTTGTAGTACATCATAAAATTCCAACCATAAGTAGATTTCAAAAATTTTCAGGTTGTTACAACATACTTTAAGTGCCACAAGTAAGCTTAAGGGGTTCACAAACTTGGGAAAAAAATAAGCTCCTATTTTGGGTCCCACTATTTATGCTCAGGTATTCCAGCAACCATTAGTTCCTACACTAGTAGAGATTTCACCTGAGGCAGTACTTGTGGTTGATGATCAGCTGATCTATAAGCAGTTTCAGAAGATGAAACCACCTCAATTTTAGGGTGGTAAGGGTGAGAATGAGTACAAGTTCTTAACTTTGTGCTATGAGATTTTAGAGGCCGTTATCCTGGTTGATTCTCAAGGTATTAGATTTGTTGATATTTAGCTCAGAGGCACCACTAGAGAGTGGCAGAGAACATATATGAGATCTAGAATAGTTGGATCCCCTCCAGTAGAGTGGGGTGTATTTTTAGAGGCCTTTCAAGATTAATTACTTCCATGGAGAATTTGGGAGGAGTGCTAGAGGATATTTAAGAGTTCAACTCAGGGTAGTGTGACCATTGCACAATATAAGGCCTAGTTTTGTCAATTATTGCATAATTTCATATTGTTGATTCCTATAAAGGTGGAGAGAGTCAACAGATTTGTCAGAAGGATCATTTTCTCTATTAGCTTCTATGTGTAGAAGTCAGCTCATGAGGGAACCTCCTTCCAGACGATATTAAGTACTACTAAGAAGGTAGAGTTGATTATTCTAAAGGAGTTTGGGGTCCCAAAAGGGCTTGAGCTTTTGGTCATTATTCTAGCCCTTCTTTAGGATGTAGAGGATTTCATTAAGGTGGTAGTACAACATAGTGTCTAGGTGTAGTGCATGCTTCTTTGCTAGCTATAGAGCGTGGTTCTGGTTTATCTAGTGTTCAAAGATCTACAGTTCAGGGTCGCTACAATATTCCTTCTAGTTCTTTGCATCTTTAGCCTACTTCAAGGTCTTGTTTTTTTTGTGAAGATCCTAGACAAAGGCTTAGATAGTACTCTCTTTAGACTCATTCTAGGGCACATCATACCTATTCAGTGACACTTATTAGAGATTTAGCACCCCCAACTAGAGGTCTAGCACTACCGACCAGAGGATGTAGTAGAGCTAAGTTAGGTAGAGGTAGTCATACTCTCAGAAAGGGTGCAGATGGTACAGTGGTTCAGTTAGGTGGTAGAGGCATAGGTCAGTTAGGTGGAGTTCATGGTTCTCATGGTTATACTATTTTAGGTAGACCTGAGGTAGAGGCCTCCGATGCAATTATATGTATAGTTATAGATTGCTATTAGGCTGCCTCAATGTTTTTTTATCTTAGTTGTACTTATTCGAATGGTTCCACTTATTTCTCTACTAGGTTTGACTTATTATGTGATTGTAGGCATATTCCTATGTATTTTTCTACCTCAATAAGAGACTCTTTAGTAATGGATTGAGTGTACTGATCTGATCTTGTTTCTTTAGTGAGTTATTATACTTGGGTGGACATGAATATTCTTGACATGGTTTATTTTGATGCTATTCATTTGATGGATTGGTTATCTCAATATCATTATATTCATGATTGTTTTGCTAAGATGATTACTTTGGTTGTGTCTGGTCAATTGAGAGTGGAGCGAAAGGGTTTTTGTGAGTCTTATCCTACAAGGTTATCTATTACATTAGGGCTCATAAGCTAATTTATAGAGGCTGTTTTTCTTATTTGGCCTTTGTTCGGAATACCAGTACTGATTCACCTTCTATGGAGTCCATTCTTATTGTTCATGCATTTATGGATGTGTTCCCTACTGATTTTCTAGGAGTTCCTCTTGATACGGACATTGATGTTGAGTTGGGCACTCAACCCATTTCTATTACTCCATACCGTATATCTCCTTCTAGATTGAAGGAGTTAAAAGATCAACTTCAGGACTTGTTATGTAAAGGGTTCATTTAACCTAGTGTGTCACCATGGGGTGCACTAATTCTTCTTGTAAATACAAAGGATGGATCGATCATAATATGTATCATCTATAGACAGTTAAACAAGGTGACTGTCAAGAACAAGTACCCTCTTTATCGGATTGATGATCTATTTGACCAACTTCAGTGTGCGCAAGTGTTCTCTAAGATAGATTTCATATTCCAATATCATTAACTGAGGATCAAACTATTTGATATTCCCAAGATTGTTTTCCTAAGGAGGTATGGTTATTATTAATTCCTTGTCATATTTTTTGGGTTAACTAATGCACCTACCGCATTTATGGAGATAATGAACAGAGTATTTTGGGAGTATCTAGATTCCTTTATGATTCTATTCATTAATGATATATTGGTCTATTCCAAGACCAAGGTTGATCATGTAAGATACTTGAGGGTTGTGCTTCAGAACCTCAGGAAGGAGAGGTTGTATGCTAAGTTCTCTAAGTGCAAGTTTTGGCTTAGTTTAATAGCACTTTTGGGGAATGTGGTGTCCAAGAAGGGCATTAAGGTTGATTTGGAAAGATTAAGGTAGTGAGAGAGTGGACCAGACCTACTTCAACCATTGAGATTCGTAGTTTAATGGGTTTAGGTGGATATTATTGGTGATTTGGGTAGGGCTTTTATACTATAGCCACTATATTGATGAGGCTGACTTAGAAGAATGTAGCATTTGTTTTGTCAGAGGAGTGTGAGGAGAGCTTACAAAAGCTCTAGGACTTGTTGATTACCATATCTATCTTAACATTATTTATGTAAGGAGTTGACTATACCGTGTATTGTGAAACTTTTGGTGTTGGATTGGGAGGCGTGATGATACAGAAAGGGAAAGTGATTATTTATTCCTCAAGGAAAATAAAGAACCATGAGAAGAACTATCCCTTTTATTATATAGAGTTAGCGATTGTTGTCTTTGTTTTGAAACTGTGGTAGCACTATCTGTACAGGGTTCATTGTGATATTTATACTGATCACTACAACTTGTACTATATCTTCAGCCAGAAGAACCTGAATTTAAGGCAGAAAATATGGATTGAGATTTTAAAAGATTATGATTTGACCATTCTAAACCATGTAGGGAAGTCTAATTTAGTGGTTGATACTTTAAGTAGAAAGGCTTCCAGCATGGGAAGCCTTGTAGCCATCCTGCTAGAGAAGCAACCGTTGTCTAAGGATGTTTAGAGATTAGCCAATGAGTTAGTGAGGCTTAAGTTTTCTAGTGATGGGGGTATGTTGGCATTCTTAGAGGCTCGATCTTCTTTGATGGATCAGATGTGTGAGCAATAGTTTGAGGATGAAAGGTTGAGTCTTATTCAAGACAAGGTGTCTAGGGGTGAGGCCAAGAAGGTCGTAATTGATGCGCATGAGGTTTTGGGGATTCAGAGCCAAATTTTATGCTTAAGGGGGGTGATTTTATTAGATTTCTTCATGAGTAGGCTCATTGTGCTAGATATGTTTATCCATGAGCAACAAAGATGTATCATGATTTCAGTAGCACTATTGGTGGTGTGGCATGAAAAGGGACATAGCCGATTTTGTGTCTTAGTGTTTTACCTCTCAACCGGTCAAGTGTGAACATCAGAGGCCAGGGGGTAAGTTCCAGAGCATGCCTATTCCTACTTTGAAATGGGAGTGGATCATAATATTTTATAGTTAGTTTACCCACTAATAAGGGTGGGTATGACTCTATCTGGGTTATTGTGGATCGCTTGACCAAGTTTGTTCACTTTATTCCTGTTAAAGTTAGGTTCACAGTGGAGAAGTTGACTCAATTATATATCATCCGGATCATGAGACTCCTTTGTGTATCAATTTCTATTATATTTGATTGAGGCTTTCTATTCACTTCCCACTCCGTGAAGACACTACAATATGGTTTAGGGGTTTAGTTAGACTTGAGTATAACATTTCATCCTCAGATAGATGGACAGTTTGATAGGACTATCCAAATACTAGAGGATATGCTCTGAGCATATGTTATCAACTTCAGTGCTAGGTGGGATTAGCATCTACCCTTGGCGGAGTTTGGTTACAAAAATAGTGATCACTCCAGTATCTAGATGGTTCCCTTTGTGGCCTTGTATGGCTAGAGGTTTAGATAAACCATAGTCATATTTGGTTTTGTTGCAGTGGATAGCCTTAACATAAACTTGCTTAGGGATATTATGGAGTAGGTTTTCCTGATTCATAGTTGATTATTAATAGCCCAATGCCACCAAAAGAGTTATGTTGTTAGACATTTTTTAACCTTATAGTTCATGGAGGGCGATGGGGTTTGTTTGAATATCTCACCCATGAAGGGTGTCATAAGGTTGGGAAAGAAGGGAAAGCTCAGGCTTAGGTATATTGGCACTTTTGAGATTCTAGAGAGAGTGGGTGAGGTATCCTACAAACTTGCCTTGCCACCTAGCTATTGTGTTATGCATGTGGTGTTCCATGATTCTATGTTGCAGCATTATATTCCAGTTGAGTCTCATGTGATATATATTGATTCGATAAAGGTGGGTTCGAATTTGACTTATGAGGAGGAGCTAGCGTCTATTCTAGACATACAGGTCTTAAAGTTGAGGACCAAGGAGATAGATTTAGTGAAGATTTAGTGGAAACTTCGACCTGAGGAAGAGGCTACCTAGGAGTTAAAGTCCCATATAAGGACCTGCTACCCTCTTTTTTTTTTTTATAGATTTGAGGTACATTCTTTATCTTCAAGGATGAACATGGTTTTTAGTGGTGGATGATGTAATGACCCCGAAGATTAGTTTTTACTTTTTTAATAAAATTACCAATTTATCCCTTTTATTAGCAGCCTTGAGTCACGTTTAATTGATTCTAAAAGTTGGTTTTCAAAAATTTTTTGTGAAGTTGAGATTTTTTCAAAAGTTTGGATTTTAGAAGTTTGAATCGTCTAGTTTTGAAATTTTGAGTCATTCATAGATTCAAGTGTTAAAACTAAATGTCGTCAATTCCATTAATTCTGAAATATGGAAATTTTTCTTGGAGAGTTGTCAGAATCAGATTTTAAGTTTTTATGTGAATTTTGTAGGCCCGGAGTTGGAAATAGAGTTGATTTTGAGTCTTGAAATTCCTTGAAAAAGTTTTTGTTGTGTTTTGGTACAGGCCTCACTATAGGGAAGTCCCTGGCCGCTATAGCGAGCAATGCATCGCTATAGTGATGCCTAAGTATGTTTTCAGGTGTTACTATAGCAATATCAAAAAGAGGTTTTCAAACTCCTGATGCCTATTTTTGAACATTACCTCCAATTTCAATCTTTGGAAGGTCGGCTGGGATGACTTTTGATTGATTTTTCTAAGGCTTTTAATTAAAAAAAGTATTTTTCACTTCTCTTATTATTACCCATTAATTATCCTTTGATTTTTACATTAGAATTGGAAGATTCAATTGACAAATTTGGGAATTTTCATGAACTTTAAGATTTTTATTAAATTGATGATTAGGAACTAATTTCAACTGCATTTTTGAATTGGTTTTCACTGGGGGTTTCCTAATCCTAAAAGGAACTCTTTTATATAAAAATTTCTAGATTTTGGCATTGATTTCTAATAGTTAATTTTTTGCAATATTTTTCATTTTTTCATGAATTTCTTGATTTTGGTATTGTTTGTTTCGTATTGTGATTGCGAATTTGTTTTCAAGTTAAGTATGGTGATTAAAATTCATTTTGGAAGGGAAGGCATTGTCGTTAGAGTAATTGATTGGCTAAATTGAGGCTTGTAGACTCTAACCTTGTTGGGTTTATTAAACTTAGTATTATTTTTAGTGTAAAACATGGATATTAGTGAATTATTCTAGGGGAAACGATTTGGTAATAGGAATGCGGAAATCATGACATATATGTGTTGAATTACAAACTGATGTCTATTGTTGTTGACTTAGAGTTATGAGTTGCTATTGTGAAATTAGCTTGATTCTATGGTTGATGATGTAAAAGTGCTCATGTTGTTCTAATTATTGAACTTTGATTCATGTTACATAAGTTTGTTGATTGAATTACTTTGTGTGAAATGTTACGATAAACATTTCTATTGCGATATTATGGCAAATTCTAAACTAAATGGTTGTGAAATGAGGACATGAATGATGAATTTTCTTAGGATATAATGACAAAGGTATTTGGAGGATTTGAACTCTATTGTATAGTGATTATCATGTAATGTGTTGATAATGACTCAAATGTTGAAAGAATAATAAAAATCATTGATGATTTATGAATAAATGAACTATGTGGGCATCTTGTATGCACTCTTGATTATGAAAGTTACACTTGTGTTATGATGATATATATATATGTGTTTGATGTCCCATTGATGTTGAAAAAGCCAAAGAGAAATTATTCCAGTGAAAGTAAAAGAAAAGAAAAGAAAAAGAAATATTTATATTTGAGATCGAGGTTTCTATAGATCGAGGTTGTTGAGAGAGACTTTGATATGTGGGGTCGAGGTTTCTACCGATAGTGGTATTTCCAAGGTCATCTTTGGTGAGTGATATAGCTGAGGTCATTTTTTTCTTAATAATTATGTCGAGGTCATTTTCAGCTTGATTATGGTGTCAAGGTCATTTTCGACGGTTTCAAGGTCTATGTGAGACCCTCATAGGTTTACATCTGATTAAATCAGTGGATATGTATCATAGGATTGACATTTATCATGGTTACTTAACATTGCATTGCTTTGATTACATGTCATAACTTTGATTCAATTTTATATTATTCCTTTCTAGTAGTTGATATACGTACTAAGTGTGATGTATTGAATGATTTGGACCTTGTATACTATTTAGATTGAATGATTGAATGGTTGTGATATATGTTGAATAACTTGAGCCTTATATATTGTGAAGTTTAGGATATTGAGATACTGTGACATGAGCTTGTAACTGTTTATATGGCCTATATTTTCTATATTGGCCTTTTCTATATGCAGGTTTTGTAGTCCAGAGGTATGTAGTTTAGATGGAAGGAGTCCTTAGTTCTTTATTGTCTATCTGTGGTTAGGTTTTCCTGTTAGGGATCTTGGTACTCACTCTTGTTTTCTACATATGTTTGTAGGTGGTGAGCCTGGATCCTACTAATCTTCATCTTCTTCTTTTGTGGACCGAGCTATTGATAGTTAAGAGATAGTTTCTTGTTACTCCAGCATACCATCGAGATAGTCAGAGATTATTATTTGTTTTATTCTATTTGAGAGACAAATATTATTAAGACTTGTACCTTTCTTTTATTGTTCTTATGTAATAAAATATTGTCCCTTGTGACAACAAGTTATGGGATGGTTTATAGTTTTGATTGAGCTTGCATGCCTTATAGCCTTGTTATTTGAAATATTATGTTGATTTAGCTTCCACTTTATTATGCATTATGTTTTTGTGATCTATTTAGGCTGACTTGTCTTAGAGGGATAAATACAAGTACCAGTACCCCTGAACTCGAGCCGTGACAAATGTAGCTTCAAGTTTTATGGACTTTATGAAATGAGTATTCAAGCCATACTTGAACATATTTGTTTTTGTGTTCATCAACGACATATTGGCTTACTCTAAAAATAAGGAAGAGAATACCAACTATCTCTGAATTATTCTCCAGACTCTAAGGATAAGGAGATATATTCTAAGTTCTCCAAGTGTGAATTTTATCAATGGCATTCTTAGGCCATATCATATGTGATAAACGTATTGCAGGTTGGTACTAAGAAATAGAGGTAGTGAAGAGTTGGCTCAAACCTACTACTATAATTGACATAAAGAGCTTCTTGGGTTTTGCTAGTTACTGTTGATGGTTTGTTGAGGAATTTTAGTCTATGTCGGCCCCATTGACTAAGTTGACTAAGATGACTTAGAAAAAGGCTAAGTTCCAATGCGTAGATGCTTGTGATAAGGGATTTTAAGAGTTGAAAACTAGATTGACTATTGTGCCAGTATTGTCCATACCTGATGGAATTATTGGGTGATTAATTTTTCTGATGCTTCCAGAGTTAGTTTGGAGTGTATATTGATGCAAAAGGGTAAGGTTATAGATTATGCTTCAAGGAAACTTAAGATTAATGAAAAGAATTATAAAACTCATTACCTTTTGTTGGCAGTGATAGTATTTAGTCTCAAAATTTGGCATCATTCTTTTTATGGGGTACATATAGATATGTTCACTGATCACAAGACCTTGTGATACATCTTCAGTAAGAAGAATTTAAACTTTAGGAAAAAAAGGTAGTTTTATTTGCGAGGATTATGATATGAGCATTCATTACCACCTAGGAAAGGCAAATGTTATTGTTTATGCACTTAGTAGAATCTTCGTGAGTAGTACTGCACACCTTGAAAATGAGAAGAGATAATTGGTGAAGAATGTGTGTAGGCTTGCATAATTGGGAGTCCCACTTTTTTATTCTAATGGTGGTGGTCTTATTGTATTAAATAGCTCAGAATCATATGTTATAGTGGAGGTAAAGGAGAAGTGATGCCAATATCATGTGTTACTGCATCTTAAGGAAGATGTGCATAAGCAAAAGCTTATGGTTTTTGTAAAATGGGGAGATGGTGTGTTGAGGTACTAAGGTAGATTTTGTGTTACAAAAGTGGATGACATCAGAGATAGAACCATGGAAAAATCCCATAACTCTATATATTCCTTTCATCAAAGTTTTACAAAGAGGTATCATGACTTGCAGGAGGTGTATTGGTTGAGTGGTATGAAGAGGGATACCACAAACTATGTCTTCAAGTGTATGAATTGCCAACAAGTCAAAGTGATGAACAAAAGTTCATGTGGTTTAGGGAATAATATAGTGGTTACCGAATGAAAGTGGAAGATGATCAAAATGGATTGCATCACAGGTTTTCCTCGGTCTAGCAAGCAACATGATTCAATTTGGGTGAATGCGGATTGGATAACCAAATTAACCCACTTGTTGGTTGTTAAGACAATTAGCACTATAGAAGATTATGCTAAATTATATAATTAAGATATTGTCATACTTCATGGATTTTCCTTGTCTATCATCTCAGACAGAGGATCTCAATTTATCTCCCAATTATGAAGATCGTTTCGGATAGGATTGGGTTTGAAGGTGAATCTTAGCATTAGTTTTCATCTGCAAACACATGGTAACACAAAACACATAATTTATATATTGGAAGATATGTTGAGAGATTGTATAATTGATTTCAAAGGTAATTGGTTTGCCTATTTGCCTCTTATTGAGTTCACATATAATGATAGTTATGATTCGAGCATTTAGATGGACCATTATAAAGCTTTGTATGAGAGGAGATATAGATCACCTATTAGGTAGTTTGAAGTTGGTGAAGCTGAATTAATTTGAATTGACATAGTTTATCAAGCCATAGAGAAGGTGAAAATCGTTAAAGGAGGGTTGAAAACTATGCAAAGTCATTAAAAGTCCTACATTGATGTTGGACAAAGAGATTAAGAAATTTAGGTAAGTGATTAGGTATATTTGAAGGTTTCACCCATGAAGAGCATCATGATATTTGGAAAGAAGGGAAAGCTTAGTGCGCATTACGTTGGTCCCTACCATATTATCATATATGTCGAGAATGCAGTCCATTTGGAGTTACCCTTAGAGTTAAGCCACTTTTTATCCAATATGTTGTATTTTGATGTTGAAAAAATGTTTGCAAGATCCTTCATTGGTGATTCCTGTTCAGAGTGTTAGGGTTAGTTATAATTTATCTAATTAGGAGATTCTGGTCCGCATCCTTGATCATCAAGTTTGCAAATTGAGGAACAAGGAGGTTGTATTTGTTAAAGTCTATGGAGAAATCAAATCGTTGAAAAAGCTACATTGGAGTTAAGGAAGATATGAAGGCTAAATTTATAAATCTATTTATGTCTACGAGTGATGATGCTGAAGGTACTACTCCTATTCCTATTAAAAAGTTTTTAGTTGATGTCCATTCTTGATATTTAAACATTTGAGTATTCAAGTTTCTAACTATTTGATGTCTTGACTGTACTAATGCTTGATTTCTATCCTAGTTTCATCATCACTTGAGTATGAAAGATCCCGAGGGGGGAGCTATTCTAAAACCCCTTATATATGATAACTTGAAAAGTCTAAAACACCAAAAGAATCTGAGAAAAATTCTTTCACTATTAGTGACCATGATGGCACTTCGACAAGCCATAGATGTTTCTGTGGTCCATAGATGAGGGCTCATGGTTGGCTTCCATAATTAGAAATTTTTTGACTATTGAACTTGATCTACGGACCAACTTTATTGACTATAGATGCTTCTATAGACTATAGATGGTTCCTGTAGATGAGGATTAAAGAGGATGCCAAGATTCCTATATTCAACAAAACCAGGTCCACGAGCCATATATATTTGTACGAGTTAAAGAATTGATTTGGAAGTTCAATGCTTCATCGAGTCACTAAGGTCTATAGAAAGGGTCTATGACCTATAGTTTTGACCACGACTAGTGATTGATATTTCATATATTAGTCTTGTAACTCATAAATTTGTCTGAGTTCCACGAGAGGGTTATTATGACCCATTAATTGGTCTATGAGCAGTGTAAGAGGGGTTTCATAGACCTAGGCATCAGTTTCCTAGGAAATTATGAAATCTGTTTATGAGCCGTAGACAAGACTATGACCTATTGCTAGGGTTAAACCAAACCCTAAACATTTTGGGATTAAAATAAGACCTATTTGTAAACCCAGTGGTACCCATATCCTAATAATTATTTAGATTAATTTGAGAGCTAATTCAAGAGGAGAAAGAGCTAGTATTCAAGAAATTCTATCAAGGTCTATTCATTCCAAGTCAAGTTTCAATCTTTTGTAGATATGTAAGATTATCATAGCATTGGATTGAGTTCGTCCGTGCGCTCTATGCCTAAGTTTTTATCTTGGATGAATATTGAGTCGGGTAAAAATCTAGTTTTTGAATCCCAATTGAATTATTCTTCATCTATTGAGTTCTATAAATTTATGCATTAAAATTATTATTATTATATTTATCCCTCATTTTGTTGGCATTGTCATATGTGGTTACTTTCCCATGAACCCAAGTTTAGTTAATGATCATAGCTTTTGTATGCATTATTTGAGTTGAATGATGTTTTGAAAAGAGTTTCAAAGATAGTATAAATTATTTTAAAAATATATTTATTGACGAAAGATGCTGACGATGATGTTTTGAGATAAGTTTGAGCGTGATATTTTAAGTTAACGTCCAATAAGACTAAATGAGATACATTCAATATTTCACTTGATTGAGCATACAAGAACATTATTTTGGGAGTAGTATTAAGTACTAATTTGGGTAAGAGTATAACTAACTCAAATCCCGTAAACTATGTTGCCAGCTAGGATAGGGGTTATGCCTCTCTTGTCTCTTAGGAGGACTTTGATAATTGGATCTATTGATGTGATGTCCTTTACTCCAACAATGTATTAGATGGATTTGGAAACAATATTGCTTTGTTGTATCATGAATCGCTCATAGGTGATGTTTGTCAGTTAGTGAAACTCCATAAGAGAAAAAGTATACTATTTTACCGAGTTGTATATGCATAAAGAGAGTAGATGAACCTAATTGATGAAAGCCTTGTTTAAATTATTTTAAGATATTATATCATATTAATGTTCAGAAGAGCTAATTCTTTATTGAGTATTTTCAATTCATGTTGTTCTGATTCATCCATATAAAAGTTATAATCCACATAATGATGTCATTCGATGTTGCATCTTTTTATAATGTAGATGCAGGTGTTAAGGATCATCAAAAGGAGATTTGCTAAAGATTTTGAGTATTGCTACAGTTTTGTGAGACCTCAAAGAACTCATACAAATATCTTTCATTTCAGTTGTCCTTCTTTTTCATAGTTTGAGGTAGCCTTGGGATTGTCTTGGCATCTTCTAGTTATTAGAGGCTTCATGGATACAGTAAAATTAATGTACTTGAAGTCAATTTTGAAAACCATTCTTATGTATATAGAGTTGATTATTTAAGTTATTTGATTATTGATTGTGACATTTCTAAGACTAGAAAATTACTTAATTATAGAGATTCCATAACTTTAGTGTGTAATGAGATAAAGTGGTTTGGTTAGGATCTAATAATAGGTTTTAAATGTTAGCCATTTTAGGGTACCCTTTTCAGATGCGACAAACAATTTTTGTGTAGGTTCCAAGAGAGAATGATTATTGACAATTATTTATTTATGGTCATGGTTGTATATCTGATGGTAAAGAAATTGGCATAACTCTAAATGATCGTGGTCTTATGGTGTAATAGTTAGTATGAATGAATTAGAAGTTGATATTTAAATTTCATATTATGGTAGTGTTATTCGTGTTGTTATATTTGTGATGTAATTACGTATCATCTTTCTTACTACATTATTATTCTTTATCATATTTTATTTAAGTAGGGACAAGGTTACATATGATCAATTAGAGAATAGTTGATGGGTTGTTAAGCAATGAATTGATGACTTAGAGTCAAATTATATTTGGTAGTATGGTTATGTGTTAATAGGGGATTGAGAAAGAAAATCTAAATTTTTGTCTCCATGTAGACTGCACAGGCGGGAGAATCCAACTATTGCGGGGCTGCTACGGCAGGATAGGTCCTTCCATAGCATGAGAACATAGGTAGAGGGGGAGAAGTCTCAAACCTTTTTAATATGACTAGTTTTAAATTGAGTTACTAAATATCATATACCAGACATTGTCGATAACAATTAACTAAAAGGCAGAGTAAATAGACTGAGTTAGCGATTATGGGCTATCGAGATATTCTATGTTGAGGAATAGATGGGTTTGGCCTTGACAATTACTAGAACGTGTTATTACAATTTTAGTGTTGAATGTTCCTATTGTGTGCTTACTTTTGATGTTTACTTGTATTATGTTATGGCCTCTGGGTTGACTAATGATACCAACTAATAAATATTTTTTGTACTGATGCTACTCTTTCTATACCTTTTTTGTATAATTTGATTGCAAAATTAGTGATGTTTGTTAAACAAAGGTGTGTCCAACAACTTCCACACTTCCTTCTTGAATGTGAAAGTTTTTTCATTATTTAGTTGGCATTGTATTCTTAGAAGCTCTTGTACCTATTTAGAATAGAAGCTTTAGGGGTGTCAGATTTCTTTTCAAAAACATTACATTGGAGTTTCAATTATGTCCTTGGTAATTCCAAAGATCTTTTCCATATTGTTTTTTATTCTTTCATGTTGTACATTATTTAATTAATTACAATTTAAGGGTTCTCCAATCTAGGTACTAAGATAAGTGTATATAGGGCTAAGTAGGATGGGTTGTGACATCAGGACAAAAGAGTCCCTATTGATTGTCACAAGGACTTATCTATTGAAAGGGTGGATGAAATAATAATTGGAGGATATTGGAAAGAGGTGGTCTTGAGGGAAAATTACAGGACATTATTGTTAATCATATTAATATCAGCTTACCTATGAATGAAGAAAGTTTTATTGAAAATGACAAACAATTGTGGTTACTCACTAAGAGTTGTTTGTTTTTAGTCAAGAATGTCTGGGGATTTGTTTGAAGCAGTGAGGGAAAATCATGACATTTCACCAAGCTTTGGATGAAATGTTTACCTCTCAAAATTTTAATTTGTCTCGAGAGAATTTGGAAGAGTAAAACACATGTTTATGATATTGTAGCTAGATTTGGTATCTCTATAGTTTCTAAATTCAGATATTGTGTCAATAGTTATAAAGAGATTATCAAACACCCTTTCATTAATAAGGTTTTTGTCGCTACTGTATGAGACAAATATACTATTTTTGGTGGAATAAAGGGTCTTTTTGTACAAATTAGAAAAGAAAAACTAGGCACGAGGTTGAGGCTTTTATCAATGTTACTCATGCAATTATTGTATGGTAGACTTTATAAGCGGAGAAAGACTACTCACATTGAGGGTACGATGCCAAGATGTATAGATTACTATGTTATAGATCTTTACCAATAATTGTTTGCTAAGATGATGTATCCTTCAAGATCAAATATTCATAACACATGGCCTGTACTGGTTCAGTTCCTTGAAAAATATACCTCACAAATAGGAAATGTCCACCAATTGATGTTTACAAATGCAACAAAGATGGATTATTCAAGGGGAACCCTGACCTAATTTTATGGGTCTTCTGTATTAGAGATTATAAAAATGATTGATAGGTTGATACTACTAGTGGTAGGCCTAACACTAACAACCGTTGTGCAAAAGCCAAGGGAAGTTAGAAAGGCATGGAATTTTGTGTAAGAAATCCATTTTTATCCTTATATCATAGAAATTAATTCTCTTGTAATCAAAAATATTATAGATGATAAGTGGAACACACTTTGGAGACTCTATATAGAGGCTAGGAAGATACAAGAGTGGAGGAAGAAGGGAAATATCAAAATATAGCAAACTATGAGACAAGGAGACTAGGTTACATATTTTTTTATTTAATTATTTGTTGATTTTTGTAGGTGCAATACACTATCCACACTTTGAAGACTTACCTATAGAATATTGAAAACTACTACAGATAGACAAAATATAGGTACCCAGACAGAGATTTCACAAAATTAGAGGAAAGATACAACTTAATATCTTTTGACTATAAAAATAAATACACTATTTAACAAGAACAAATACAAATAACAATAGATTTTTGTGCTACAAAGTTATACGTCTATGAAGCAGATGATCTATTTAAAAAGAATAACAATCAATAATCATTTTACAAGATCAAAGAGCTACAGATTTAGCAGATATATCAATTTTAAGAAGAGGTAAAAGCTATACAACAAGATTTCTAACTTTTTACTTTTCAAGGGTTGTAAAATGATGTTTATTTCTTTTAGTGGGTGGGGGGAGAGATACTTGAGATCTTTTCAGGTAGGGGCATCTATACCAACCTTTGTATAATTTAAATCTTTAGAAAGGAGGAGAGTACCTTCTTGAGATGATCCCTTGAGCTGCTTTTGAACTTGTAGTATGAAGAACACTTTGTTAGAACCTGTTATCTTGTACCTAATGAAAGATTTTGGGTATCTTATGATGAAACCAGAGCAACATTAAACTCCTTAAGCATA